>CAUVYP010001154.1:9972500-10052500 GCA_963556195.1 Sepiola atlantica | reverse complement strand
GACCAACGCAAGATTGTCGGACTCTATAAAGCAGCAGCCTGCCTCTTGCGCCCTCGCTTTTTCCTTTTTTTGTTCCAGACGACACGGAGGTTATTGTCCACCTTTCTCTTCCTCGAGGAGAAGGGAAGGCATTAAGAAGTATGTAACATCTTTAATTTCTCCTCATGAAACAAAGAAATCAGATTAAAACACACACACCACATTGCCACAAATAAACATACAGAACATTCCATGCTCGCACGCACGTATTCATATAAAGACAATTTCTGTATCTCTCACACGGATATACACACTAGGAAATATGTACAGACAATTCTCAAAATCTCGTTTTCACTCGACGAACTTTCTCTACAAAAACCACGAGTTACCTAAACCAAAAAATGAACACTTTCTTTACACGAACTGGTCTTTAAATCCATGTAAAACTAGTTATATAAATGTTTGTTATTCTAATGTTTTCTTCTCACTTTTATTCACAAAACCCTGTTGTCTGTTATTAAATGTATCCCTCCCATGTATTTCCTCCTTTAATATGCATACATGCCGTTTATACTAATGTTTCTTCCTTCGCTATAATAGAACGTCTGCCCTTTGTTTCTCCTGTTAATTTTAACCTTTCGCCATTTTGGTTCCCACGTGGTAACGCGTAACGCAAATAAGTCACAAATAAATGTCTAAGTAAATCCAAAATATAAATTCTTAATAGTATTTCCCTTAAAATAATTAGTGACCCGAATTTATCTCAACATTGGAAAAATCTTATGTTATGCAAACAAGTGAGTGAGTATACCCCACATAGCATAAAGTTCGTTACAAAATTATATTACACCTTAACCATAATGCATTTTAATCCATTTTATTTTGCTAAATTGTAAATTAACCTCACACTCGCGGCCAAACAAACAAACAAACCGGTGAGCCCCCCCCCAAAAAGAAATTTTGTACACATTTTTTTTTATTGTGGGTAACAGCTTAGCGTTTTGAGTTAATAAAAAAAATGTACTATTGTAAATGAACCAGACCACGTGGGACCCCTAAATGAATATAGTTGTTCTGAGCGTTGGGATGGTTTACCGCCATATTAGCACCCTCTCCTAACATTCCGTCAAAACCATAATTAGTTTGGGGGAGGGGGAAATATAACTAACTTATTGACACACGTTGCAAATTTAGGGGGCTTCGCATGTGTACTCGACTCCTCCAGTGACGTCACCAAAGTTACCTGTTGGTCACTTTGTATTTGCTCGCGAAAAGGGTTGCTGCTCTGATGTTGATTGTAAATATCCCTGGAAGAAAGTTCAATTCTCGCACGTGAGAATGCATAACAATTATGTAGATGTGTGTAAAACAATTTTACTTGTGAGAAAACATGAGGGCAAATATATACAACAAATGGTGAGTTCAAAGTTGAGAAAGGAAGAAGTTAATTTAGGTTTGTGAAAACGTACTTTGCGTACTTATCTTGTGGGAGTTCTGGTAACAGGTTGCACGAGCGCCCGCCTCCATTCTGGCTCTTCTCGAAATGTAGTCACTTCAGTCCAAGATGGTTGGTAACAGGAGGAGTAGGGGCTCTCATCGACTGACATCGAGGGCTTTGTCTCAGAAGCATCCAGCCGCTGTCCTACCAGGTTCAAAAGGTGGGTCGAAAAGAGGCCAGGACACAGCGTGCAAGCGTTTTTATGGGATAACTTACGTGACCCCTAATGGAATAGAGATTGGGATGCCTGACAGCCAATCCGTGAGACCCTTAAGGGACAAGGCTGCAACCAGTCAGTGAGGGGGACGTTAATAAATTCTAATACTGATAAAAACCTGTTGATGTAGAAAGGTCTTGGTTCCGCCCTTCCCACGTTGTGATTGAAGAACAAAACGGCAATAGTACATACAGCGCTGGTAAGCAAAGTCTTTCTTCAGTTTTTTGTTGCTTTAAAATCCTCCATGTTTTAAATGTGTCTTTATAGTTGCTACCGCTGATGAACAAAAGGTCATTTAGAGCGAAACAAATAAAAAGATATATAATAAATCCGATTATTGCAGTTTGTAGGAACAAATTATTTGCTAAAACACGTTCTTATACAACAAAGCTTAATTGCTTGTTCAACAATTCTAAGTTCCATTTCTGTGTTTCAGACCGGTAATTCTTGACAAGTTTGGGGCGATTTTGGTTCGGCGATATCAACCGTAAATCTGGGGTCAATCTCTCAGCGAGCAAAGTAGAGTCCGCGAAGCCCATTAGGATTCGCCTCATATTCAGAATTAGATGTTCGGGGATAGGGCGTAGCTCTGCCCATCTTCCAATAGAATTAAATTAATAACTTTCAAACATGCCAAATCGTCATTATTTTTTGCCACGTTTCAATCTGCTGGTATCTACTTTCCCGACTCTTGAGTGATCAACGGAGTTCCACTCCGCCCTTCTCTCTTTCTTTCCCATCTGTTTCTATCTCTCACTGTTACCTCAACACGCCTCCCCCTCTCGAGGTTTATTTTCATATTAATTAATGCATTTTCACAAACATATTAACTCACAGTATTTATTTCTTCAACGTTTGCAGATCTTCACTACGAGTAATTAATCTTTAACACTTTGTTCAGTCTTCTTGATTTCGACAATGGCTGTCTTGTTTTTTTTTCGTTTCGTATACAGGGCCATACTGGTTTAACACTTCAATGCTCATTGACTTCAATTCCCGGCAATGAAGCCGTGCCGTGTTGTTATTACTAGCCCATAATTTATTCCTTCCAGCTAGTGGCTGGCCATCTATATTTCGTAGTACGAAGAAAGAACTTTGAGAAATATGTGGCAGTTGCATGAGCGAACTATTTTGTATTGGTTTACGTGACTTTCAGTGAAATTGTAATTCGGCTTGCCGATTACGTAATAATCACCTCTTTACCGCGTGGACGTATGACACTTCTATGTGCAACTAGATTCATACGCACTGATCGTTGTGGCGCGAAAACCGACCGACGAGGGATATCCAATTCACCGTTTCTCTCCAAGCAGACAAGACGTACCTTTTGCCAAATTATGTGTAACAAGGTTTGACGAAGAGTAAGTATTAATTCACTCAATCTATTTGTTTGTGTTTTATTTGATAAAATAGTATGAATTGTTATACACTAACTAGAAAATAACCTTTTTAAAATTGAATATTTGTTTGTTTGTTTTTTAAGAAGGATTCTCTACCTTATTATTTTATGTTTAATTAATGGCTTTTGATTTTGCGCAATTATGTTCAACAGTTTTGGAGTTTTTTGTTTTTTTAATATTAGCCCTATTATATTAGGAGAACGGTACAATGCTGCTGTTTTATGACACATTCGTCACTCTGTGGTTATTTATACGAAGTTAAGTGCAATCGACTAATATTTCTCGAGTCTATAAGTGTTTATTGTTTTTAGTATTAGAAGCAGAAGTAGTAGTAGCAGCAGCAGTAGTAGTAGTAGCAGTAGTAGTACCAGTAGTAGTAGTAGTAGTAGCAGCAGTAGTAGTAGCAGTAGTAGTAGCAGTAGTAGCAGCAGTAGTAGCAGTAGTAGCAGCAGTAGTAGCAGTAGTAGCAGCAGTAGTAGCAGTAGTAGTAGCAGTAGTAGCAGTAGTAGTAGCAGTAGTAGCAGCAGCAGTAGTAGTAGTAGTAGTAGCAGCAGTAGTAGCAGTAGCAGCAGCAGTAGTAGTAATAGTAGTAGCAGTAGCAGTAGTAGTAGCAGTAGTAGTAATAGCAATAGTAGTAGTAGTGGTAGCAGCAGTAGCAGTAGCAGTAGTAGTAGTAGCAGTTATATTACTTACATTTTTTACCCTTCTATGACATACCCGGCATCTTAAGTACGCTTCGCGGTCAATTTAGTGCAATTAAGTACGAACAGATAGATGGATAATTTTTCTCAATTACAAACTTATCTCCTCTCAAACTTATTGTGTTTATGTTTGTAATTTTAAAAGTTTTTATAAGTTTCAAAATAATAAAATTTTGTGTAAATCTGATAATTAATCGATTTTTCATGGAATTTGTAAACATGTTAGTAAGAAATAGCGATGAAATATATCAGAAAAAAAGAACCCTGTCTTTAAGCTCCCCATGTTAAGATTTTTTTTTTAAAATAATAACGTAATTATTTCTGTACAGTCCGTAAACTGCAGAAGTACAAAAAAAAAACGCTGCTGGACAAAAAGAATATTTTTCGCTGCTGAAATCATAACGTTATTATTTAGCAACCCATTCTTAACATATAGATGGGACTTTGTTAACTATTCTGTCAATTTAAATGAATGCTTATCTCCCCTTTAATTAGCTCTTCTTAAAAAGATGGTTCCTTTTTTACATATAGGCTACATTGAATGTGCGTTATTTTTAGGATACAAAAATATAAACACTTTTCGTTTTTAATTAATTTTTGATAAAAAAAAATCTAAGTAAAACTGTAACAGTTTCCTACAAGCTGCCTGCTGATTGGTTCAGGCAACCTACTTCCTCATTGGCTTGACCAATCAGTGGCCTTCCTTTAGGCGAATCTCGGATGGCTAACATAATTATAAAAACATTCGACCGCCATCCATCCTCTCTTTTTCTTCTGTGGCACGAGACGACACTTCTCTCTCTTTCCTTCTTTGGCACTGCCAAACACACGTCCTTCCGCTCTTTGGGGACGCAACAGACATTTCCCGGGTCTTGGGCCCTGGGTTCAACAAGACGCCAAAATGACTACTGCCTCGTACACGTGGACTTGATATAACGCACACACACAATTGCTTACATGTGAACTGACTTTCACACCTGTGTAAAGAGACACACACTTCCATACACATATGGAGGTGCCCTGACATTTTAGCCGGTGTACAAACATTGAACAATATGAACAATTCTCTTTTCCTTACTGGGGAATTATAATCACGGGAAATTCCTTTACTTTTACCTTCGTCTATACTTTCCCTTTTGTTCACGTACTGACGAAGACGACCCAATAAAGTCGTTAAAACTGCATAACACAGACCCCCTGGCTGTGCGCATGCGCCAACAAACGGAAGCGCAAAAAATGAAGCTTTCATAATACGAATAATTGCCATTATCGCTCATATTTTCATTTTTTTTAAATAAATAATTTTAAAAAGTAATAAAAATATAAAAAATGAAAATATGATCGATAATGTCAATTATTCGTATTATGAAGGCTTAATTTTTTTTTCTTCCGTTTGTTGGCGCATGCGCAGCCAGGGGTCTGTGGTCTGCAGTTTTACCAAAATCTATAATAAAAGACCATGTGTGCAGTACCATTTTTACCGCATGCTTTACCCGCCCCCCCCCGTCTGTTTTTTTTTAGAACTCGTATATATTAGGGTTTTTTTTTTTCGTAATGCCACTGTGATAGACAAGCGTATGGTTGCAAGGAAACACGGACAACTTGAATAGGATTAATCAAATATATTTATTTACCCCAAAGCAAAGATCGTTCTTTTTATTCTTAATTCCTTGATGACGACGGCGACGGTTAAGTTGTTTATCTTAATTCTTGATGACGGCGGCGACGGCGACGGTTAAGTTGTTATCTTAATTCTTGATGACGGCGGCGACGGCGACGGTTAAGTTGTTATCTTAATTCTTGATGGCGACGGCGACGGAGTGACCTTTTTTCTACGTGTTCACTCGTTGGTCGCTAGCTGGGGAAAAGATGGCGGCTACCTCCAACTAGCGCCAAGCCCCTTTTCTTGTTTTCCTTTTTGTAGCTCTCCGGAAACGGTGAACGCTCAGCATGTCGCTGTCCAACATTAGTTCCGGATAGAGTGAGATCTGTTATATAACACCACCCAGAGTAACTGTTAGAGTTAGGGGTCAATTACTTTACAGTACTTTAAGAAAAAAAAGGGAAACATTACATTGCTTTTTTGATGGTTGCTGCAACTTTAGTGGCAGTTCAGATTGCGTGTTTGGTTTCGGCAGGTGTTGGTGATTTTCGAGAGAAAAAAATATTTATTTAAAAAGCAGCTTGACGGACGACGCTACACTTTTATACAACTTAAAATAACTACAAGAAAAAATAAGCTTGTTTATTTATGCGCCGCCCCTATTATAAAAAATGGAGGAATTATTCATTTAAAAATCTAACAGAAGGCCGTCAAACCATTTTACTGTAGAATTCAATTTATTTTTATTTTTTCTAATAATATTTGTCTGCTTATATTCTTGCTACATTGGTTGGAGCAAGAGTACAATAAGGACCATATTCATCTGTGGATTTCTCAAATTTTAATATGTGTTACATATAAAATAAATGATCGTTTGTCGTTTAACTGGTTGGTGTTTCCTTTCTGAAAAATTGTTAATAAGACTAGTAGTACCACTAACCCTAAGTTCGGGGGACGCTTATTACTCGGTTTTGTGGTTAAATAAGTAACTTTTATCAAATTTCGGAAATTAAGTCCCCCCCCCAGTAATTTGTTTTGTCTCCAGTGTATGCAGACCGCTTTGGACGAAATAATATATTGAAATAAAAAAAAAAAACTTAAAGACAGTTCCAACACTTTAGAATTATACAGGTCGGTAGATAATTGAATTCTACTGCATTTGGTAAGAATCGTTTTTTTTAAATTTTTTTTCAATTTCTCGACTGTTAACTATTCTGCACTTTTACCAAGTGAGTATATTGTAAAATATGGGTCGGAAGGTATTAACCCCTATTAAAAACTATAATATATAAATATAAGTTAGATAAATCGATTTTATTAGTAGTAAAAAGGGTGCGTCATGATGCAATCTTTAAAAGAATGCAGTATTTACAAAGTACGGGAAAATGTTTAAAAATGAAATGTAAAAAATGTTGTTAAGAAAAGAAAATTACAGACAAAGACTTATTGATAATTGTAAAAATAATAAATATCAAAATATTTTAGAAAAGTTTTTAATAATTAATTTATTTTTACGTTGGTGGGCTTTTGTCCAGGTTTGACTTATTTTGGTGGGCTTTTGTCCAGGTTTGACTTATTTTGGTGGGCTTTTGTCCAGGTTTGACTTATTTTGGTGGGCTTTTGTCCGGTGGGCTTAGTTTTTGAACTTTATTTCCCGTGTTTCATGTTTTTTTTCCCTTCCATTTACGTAATTTTTCTATTTAAATCATTTTATATTTCAAAATCATTTTATTTTTCATTGGTGCCGAAATCGGTGTGATTGTTTTATTTCTAAATTATTGTTTTACGTATACATTTTTTAAAACTTTATATTAGAAAAATTGGTGCAATTTTAGTATAAGGCCAATGCAGTTAATTATTTTAATGTAAAAGCATTATTTTGTACTTACTCAGTCATAGTTTCTCTCTCACGGCACGAAAAAGAATTTAAAAATATCAAGCAGAACTTTAATTAGAACGATTTTTCCATTTCGATGTACAACCTGTATTCGCGGGCGAGCCGACATTTGGGGTGTGAGCGGTCGATAGAATAGCCAAGGGGCACTAACTCCGTTTTTATTGTTATGATTTTAAAAAGAAAGAAACACATAAGCAATAATAATAAAAAATATATTTATTAAATTAAAAAATAGAAAATTAAATAATTATTTTTACTTTGTTCACCGGGATACTTTCCACGATATAATTTTCTTGTTTTTATTTTTATTTATTTATTTTTTTTTAATTAATTAATTCCTGCAATTGCAGAAAATCAATAGTCTTCGCCGGCTTCATGCACAAATACACCAAATCCTTCAAGTTTAATTCATTCACGTCCATTCTCAGAGAAATTCTTCAAAAGTACTAATTAGGTCACACGTGCCTACCTAGGGGACCCAATTTCGCGACACTTATCTGCCCTTAGTTAGCTATTCCAAGCTATTCCATCAACCGGCCACTCCCAAAATGGCAGCGAGTCGACGTTTCATATCGCCCTTATGGAAATGGAAAAATCGTTCTAATTAAAGTTCTGCTTGATATCTTGAAAATTGCACCGAAAAATTAGTAAAAATCAGTTCTCTTCCCCTTATTTGACTCTTCTCAAATTAAATTTTGTTTTTCAGATCTACACTCCACAAATACCAAATAATTTTTAATAGGATTTTCGAAATTTCATTTTGGTTTCAGTAATATATTCCGTTAATAATCAATAAACTAAATAATAGTGTGTAAGTCACGAAGAGTCGAGAAACATGCGCACAGACACACGAGAAGTTATTTAGGCAGGTGTATTCCCTCGGACAAAATTCATCTTTATCTACAGATGAAGATTTTACAAACCTTGGGAATTCACCAGACCTTAGGCATCACAGACACACGAGAAGTAGGTATACAATTTTATTAATATAAGGTTTGTTCATTTGTGTCTTCTTCTAAAGAATTAAAACTTTTGGGAAATTATTTATAACTAGACCACCCGTGACCCGTTGGGTCAGTTTGTTATATTAGCTATGGAATTCATGTATGAGCGTGACACTTGTGACATAAAGAAAATAGTTTTTTTTTACATAACAGAAGCATTTCTATGAAAGTATATTAAAATGAAAAAAGAATATAAATAGATTTCTATGAGTCGTTCTGTTTATTATAATTGTTTTTTTTTTTAATTACAGTTACTGGTTGGTTAGGGCGATTTGAGAAAGGAAGGGGGTACAGCAAGCTTTCTCGCGTACGTAACGAAAACAGAGGGAGTAGGAGTGGTGAAATCTATGAGAGGGAAAGTGGGAGGTGGTTTCGTTCACCGACCGCTAGTATGGCTGATATTAATAATGAGTGTTGTTTTTTTGTTTGTTTGTTTTTGTTTTTTAAAAGGGAGGAGTTTTTTTGAAACTGCGACAGACTTTACGAAGTCCTCCCGTTGAATGTTTTTAGCCGTGAAGAAAACAAATAAACTATTTGATGAAATTAAATGAAATTGTTTAAAAATTTCCAGAATGAAAAATTTCATGCGTTCGTTAATCATAATAGAGAATAACGGAATTGGAATAACAGATTGAAGACGATGCTATTTACGCATGCGCAACCGGATGTTGAAAACCGGAAAGCTGAAAGCTGATTGCAAACATACAAGAACAATAGACTTTTAGTATTATATAGATAGATAGATAGATAAGAGCGAAAGAAAAGGGGAGATAATTCACAATCTATTTCCGTTTTTGAAGAACAACACAATTTGAAACACTAAATCGGATATTTCATTTGATGAAGACGTCTTATTTGTAAGACGTCTTCATATTCTTTCTTTGATGTAGACAAATTATGGTTAACAAGATTTGACGAAGAGTACGTATTGATTCCTTCAATTTCTTTGTTTTTGTTCTATTTTAGAAAGTAAACAACTTCATACACTAATGAGATATACTTTCTCGAAAATAACATTTTGAAATTTAATATTTATTTATCAAAACAAAATGGTTCAATTTCGGTAAAAACCTCAATACGGAAAACCGATAATAAATAAAAATGAAGACATACTGGTATTATGTATGTGACCATGACGGGACAAAAATTACGTAATTTTTTTCTAACATAGTTCACACCAAACAAGGCAGGCCACCACTGTAGACATAAGGGGGCTACTGAGAAAAAGGGTGAAGGTTGGGGGGGGGGTTCAACCTAAACTGGGAGCTGTGCAGCTAGATGTCTGTAGTTTTAAATTTCTGCATGGCAATACCGTAATGAAAAACAAGGAGCAGGGAGGGAGTTCCAGAGTCCAGCAGCACGAGGAAATAAGCTTTTGGAGTAGAAAGCTCTTCGGCATCTGGGGACCTCCACAGTGAATGGATGGGATTTGGCAGATTGTCGGGTTGGTCTAGTGAATTTACGTCATGGGGGGACCAGAGCAGCAAGTTCATGAGAGCATTGAAGTACTTGTAAAACAGGCACAAGGAAGCAGCATTGCGGCGATGGAACAGGGGCTGGAGCTTCATGGATAGTGGTGTCCCAGCCCAGATGCGGTAACGATACTCCATGCATGGGTAGATGGTGGCTTTGTAGAGATATAAGATTAATGTCAGGAGTGAGAAATTTACTGGCATGGTAGCGAGAGCCCACCTTTTTTGCAGCAGCCCTGGCAATGTTTTCAATGTATTTATTCCAATTCATGTAGCAGCCATCATGCAGGTCCAGAGGGTTGCACCGTGCATTGCCCATCTGGGATTGAACCCAGAATGTTCTAGTCACCAAATAGAAACGTGTGCTTTTTGTCACGCAACGAGACTTCACATATGCAAATGAGCCTAATTCTCGTTCTGATAAAAAGCTTAGACACTTTGCTCTGGGAAGAGAGCGAGAAAGGTTGACGCTGTGACTACGTCGAGTGCAAAGAGAAAAAGAAAGAAGAAAAAGAAAAGAAAAAAGGAATCAAATTCTGGACAAAAACTTTGATTGTAAACGTCGCGTCGTTCTTGTACGTGTTCGGACTGTTGGTAATGAAAAGACCAAAAAAGACAATTCAGTCTTTATTTTATTAACTCTCTGTTTCAAGCTATTTCAGCGTTTGTCTGCTGTCTATTTGTGACATAATGGCGGATGCTAAGTTTGACCTAAAACTCATCCCTGAGTTTGACGGATTTACGTCTGTGGTGGACTGGGTTGAGAGAGTGGAGCTAACCTGTCGTTTATGTGGAGTCAAGCAGGTCGAATTGGTCATTCCCCTTCGACTAACAGGAGGCGCTCTAGATGTTTACCAGCAGCTAAGCGAGAATGATAAGGCCAATGTTGAGCAGACGAAGGCTGCGCTGTACAAAGCTTTTGCGATAGACCATTGCACAGCATACGGACGTTTTACGACTCAGAAACTATTGGCAGACGAAACAGTTGATGTCTTCTTTGCTGCATTGAAAAAGCTGGCCGTTCTGTTTGGAGGGTTGCCTGAACAGACTTTCGTGTACACATTTGTGGCTGGACGCAACTCCTGAGGGCATCCGTAAGCATAGAAGCGACATCGATAGAACAGCTACTTGAGCGCACCCGTGCTATCATCAGGGATGAAACAGAACTTGATGAGCATGTCGTAATGGCCACGCAGTCGGGCCAGAGAGTGCTTAAAAATTCGCAGAGAACAGACTCGCATGCCAATGTAAATTGTTTCTGAAGTGGTCACGTTGCAAGGTATTGCATGGATAGAAGACTGGGGTGCATACGGTGCTTCCAGTGTGGCGGGAAACGAGTCAGGGGACAAGATGTCACCGCCGCTCTGCTCCCCAGACAAGATGTAAACGAGGTGCAACCAATTCAGCATGCTCCCGTACCATAGTGAGTGCAAGGTTATGCCGCAACTGGAGCAAGAGGAGCATTAAAATAACCACAATAAATGGCAAGACACAGGCATGTTGTGGAGTAGCATTGGTAAAGATTTGCACAGACTCTGGTGTATCCGCTGAGGTAAATGTCCTCATTACACAGAAAGACATACTGGACTTCAACCTACTGCTTGGATATGACGCTATCAAGGCACTGGGTGGTGGTCTCATTACACCAGCTGGGACTGTGAAATTCTCTAAGGCACTGGTGTGTGCCGCACTTTGTATTGATCGGCCAGACTTCAAGGTGGAGTTTGATCAACGCCAAAAGATCTGGACTGCGTCGTGGAAATGGACGGACGATAAAGTACCAATCAAGCTACGGAATGGCATCACAGAATACCCTGTTGCTGTGAACGTTAGAGCCGCATATGAACAAGAGCTTGACACCTGGATCAAAGATGGCTGGTTGATCCCGTACCCCAACCAAGAGTTTGGACTTCCAAAAGGTCTTATCTCTTTAATGGCAATGGTACAACATAACAAATCAAAGGTGCGACCAGTCATGGACTACCATGAGCTACATCAATATATTGAGGCTTACACGGCTGATGCCGATGTATGTGCAAGCAAGTTACGGGAATGGCGCCAGAAAGGATCGAATGTATCATTGCTCGATCTGGGGAAGGCCTATCTGCAGGTGGGGGTCGACAAAACTTTATGGCCATTCCAGATGGTGGTATTTCGCGGCAAGAGATACTGCCTAACCACACTTGGTTTTGGGTTGAATGTGGCACCGCAGATCATGAAGACCATCGTTAGTGCTGTGTTATCCCAGGAAGAGACGGTCTAAAAGGCAACATCGGCATACCTTGACGACATTTACATCAAGTCGGCAATGCACGTCCGCGCAAAATTGTCAGAGTTTGGCCTAACGTGCAAAGACCCAGAGCGGCTTAGAGATGGAGCACGCGTACTTGGCCTGGAAGTCAGAGGAGAGGATGGCACTCTGCGATGGAGACGAGGAAATGTGATTTCCGGCATCCCTGAAGTTCTCATAATGAGGGCCATTTTTTTCTTGTGCGGAAAACTTGTGGGGCACCTGCCAGTGTGTGGTTGGCTGCGTGTGGCAGTGGGTGTAATAAAACGCAGGGCGAATGCGGTAACCAAAGGGTGGGATGATCAAACAAGTGATGCCTTCCTCACCCGAATGATTGCAGAAAGTTTTGAGAGAGCGACGCACGAGGATCCGGCTCGAGGACAGTGGTGTGTCAATGGAGAAGAAATGAATGTATGGGTTGACGCTAGTTCACTAGCATTGGGAGTCCTGTTGGAGAAGGATGGAGCCATGCAAACACCGCCCAGCACATCAATCTTGCTGAGTTAGATGCTGTGATGAAGGGCGTTAACCTAGCACTACAGTGGCAAGCAAAGAGGTTGCACTTGCATACTGACTCCCTTTGCGTCTATCACTGGGTGTCCGACACGCTGACTGGGAAAGCAAGAATATGCACTAAGGCAGCAAGTGAGATGTTGATAAGACGAAGGTTAGACACCTTCAAGAGTCGTGTTTGCGAGTATGGCCTGGTAGTCAGCGTAACATTGGTTCCGTCATACTGCAACCTTGCGCGCCAACTGACATGAGTGCCTCGCAAATGGTACGATGCAATAAAGGTGGGTGCCGAGCCCGTTCAGCAAACATGTGCTGCTACAGTGAGCACGATGAGCAAGCAGCAGATAGAAAACATCCACAGACAGAGCGGACATCCAGGCGTCAAGAGGACCTTATATTTCGTGAGGCGCGTAAATCCAGCTGTGGCAAAATCACTCTTGAAAGTCACATGAGAACAGTCATTTGACATTAAAGATATAGTTTCAAAAACGTATAGAAAAAGCCATCAGAAAGGTAAATCTTTGAGGAGAGATTTCTTACATACATTCACAAATTCAGTGATAAAAAAACAGTATAAAAAGGAAAGCAGCAATCAATAATCGGTCTTAAAATCACATGAGAACTATCTTAGATACCATATTCTAGCCTGGAGTGAGGTGAAAATTACAGGACGTGAAGTGTGAAATGTGTAATAATTTCTAAACAAGAAACTGCAGAGAGATGTTCATTCAAAAACTAATAACAGAACATTGATTCCAAAATGTAAGTGTGGAGATTCTGAAAAGAAATGTGAATCATTTTCCAGTAACTTTCTACTTTAACAACTATATATATACTATGGAAACTTGATAATTCAAGTTATAAGTGTATATTTGTAAATCTGAATTTAATTGAAGGTTAAAAGTAATGTATTATGTAAATGAGGAAGCCCGTCGAGTGTATAAACAACGTTGAAATGTATAAATTTAAGTAAAATTCTTGCCACGTTTTCACTTCTAATCGCAGCCTCGTCTTGAAATTTCGTTCTCTCTAATCTACTAACGTTATTTAATTTAATGTTATCTAATGTAAATTTAATTAATTAATAATAGTTTCCTAATTCTACAGGTATTCAAATATTATGAACGCTTACTTGAAAAGCTTAATTAATTAAATGTTAATTACTCGAGCACCCCCCTCCCCTATCTCTTCTGTTTACAAAAATTCCCCAGGACGGACAGACAGACAGACTGACATCCTGACAGTAGTATTTTTTTTTTTTAGCTCCTTACATCAAGTGGCTTCATGCCTTGTCTTGAACGATTTCCATAAAAAAAAAAGTCGGGTGATCTCATGAAAGCATTAAAAAAAGCCTCCCTACGGTCGTCTATTTTTGCTAGGCTGCCACGTCAGATATGAACGCTCACCCGTAAACCGATGGAGCTCCAGTCATATTTCTTGGGTGGGTAGACATTGATTTTCTTGGTTTCTAACCAAGAATATTTTTAGTTAAAAAAAGAAAAAAAAAACAAAAACATTTTTACCCCCCTCCCATTTTTTACCCTCCCCCATGAATACTAATATTTTCAGTTAAAAAAATAAAAATAAAAATTTCGCCTCCCTCCCAAAAAATTTATTTTTACCCTTCCCCATGAATACTAATATTTTCAGTTAAAAAAATAAAAAATAAAAATTTCGCCTCCCTCCCAAAAAATTTATTTTTACCCTTCCCCATTAATACTAATATTTTCAGTAAAAAAAAAAAAAAATTTCGCCCCCCTCCCCCCAAATTGTTTTTACCCTTCCCCATGAATAGTAATATTTTCAGTTAGAAAATGAAACGCTAAAATGTTCTATCTAATATATCATTCCCAAAGTCGTAAATGATTAGAAGTTTAATATGAAAATGTTGTTTTACATAAAGACCTTGCTAATAACAGATACTAACAGAATAGCAGAATCAGCTATCAAACACATGAGAGCATAATAGAAAGTTTGACAATGAAAATTATCATACTCTTTGTTCAATTGATGCAACCTGGATGAATATGTCCTTATTTGTGGTTCTGTTGTACGAGCTGTTTTACCGCATCGTAAGTTATGAATGGAAACTTTTCTTGATGTATAAAACGCGCACATTATGAAATATGTGCTTGAAATATTTCAGAACATTCTCGGCAGAAATGGGTTACTTTGCAGTATTTCCGGTCACTTGGTGTGATTCAGATGTCTTAATGTATCAGAAAATAATTGAGTGCCTTAGCATCTCTTACATCATATAAACATAAGTTCAGCCTTGGAAAAAGTTCATTTGTTCGTACGGCATGCAGTTTTAGTATGATACAAATTCGGAATTTTACCTGTTCGATTTGCAAAAGCATAATAGTATGTCGGATGGCAACTCATTGTTTTCGAGGGAAATCACAAGACTGAAGCAATGAACAAATTCACATGATGCCTGGTAATAGATAAAAACATCAAAAACATCAAATGCACTGAAACCACAATGTGTAGACAATAAATGGCAAATACATTATGGCCCATGTGGAAGTTATTAATGGCGGGAGATTCGAAAGAAGAACAATAGGGTTTTGCAACAATGAATCCCCCAACCATAGGTAGTGTGATAGATGCCTTTATAACTGCATGTTATCACACCATTAGGATTCCACCATCGGACCACGTGTAGATGAAATAAAACAGTTATGATTTAAGACAAACAAAGAAGAAAGGAAGAAAACAATATTATTAAAAACTTATATTAAAGAAAGCGAAGGAATGAGGAAGCTATACACATATACGAATAGGCCTTTTATAATGGTTAATAAAAAGGAAAACAATTTATATTAACAAAACAATTTATTTATTTAATATTTTATAAGCGATATATATGCGAGCGCGATGAATGTCTTGTTGCGTGTATATTTGTGAATGTGCGAAGAATTAAGAGTTCGTTTAGATTGAAGATAGATTGTAGAATGCTCGTCAAATTGAAAGATAGATTCTTGAATTGAAAAGGGTTACCTTTCTCTTCCTCTTCCACACAGCTCGTTCGAGCTGGTGGGGGGTCGTTTGTCGGCGAGCGTTCTTGGTGTGCGTTCGTTCGTCTCAGAACGCTGAAGGAAAAAGAGGATGAGGAAGGGAAACGTACCTTCTTATAGATTTCAAATCACGCGTGGTCAAGCCGATCCGCTGGTTTGCCATTGGCCGGATTTCCTCGGCCAACGTGATTCTACGAGATTTCACAAGTTTCTCTCTTCAGCGACGAAAAAGGGTCAAACAAAGAAAGAAAGAAAGAAAGAGAGAAAGAAAGAAAGAGAGAAAGAGAGAGAGTACCTCCTTGTGGTGTTCACCACAGATATGAACATAGGTAGTCGCTTGAAGATCAGACGATTTCAATTATTTAACAAACATGTTATTTTGCTTTATTCTTTAATGGCGCTAGATATTCATTTATTACGCGAAAAATTGAAGTAAAAAGCAATGGAAGAGATAACAAATTTTCCAATTTATTGCGGTGTGGTTATTAAGTAAAAGTGACGATAACAAATGCATAGATAATAAATCTTACAATCACTAGTCACACATGAAAATTATACAGGTTAGTAGAAAAATAAATTTTCTTGCGTTTGGTAATAGTTATTTGTTGTCTATTTGTTGTTTTTTACTCCTTTTTATTATTATCTATAATCGCCAAATTTATATAGGAAAACTCGCCCAGATCCGGTCCAGGTTCGGCTCCATATCATCCACCCACGTTCACAAAGTGGAATTTTTAGTATCGCTTTCTGTGTTGTTTGGTTTATACAAGATCAAATAAAGTTGACGTAGATATGAACATCGGTAAGAGAACTGCAATTATTTAACATAAATGGAGACAACTTTGACACGCATTTTTACAAACCCTTTATAACCATTAATGCGTTAGAAATAGCTTTTGAATGCGTTCAGAGTAACTTTTAAACAATTAATAAAAAAAAACATGTTACGGGTTTTAAATGCACTTTTAAGCACTTATTTACATGCCACAAATTGTATACACTTTATTACAATTAATAAAACAAAATGTTACGGGTTTTAAATGCGTTTTAAATAATTTTACATTTGAGACCACAAACCTTCATTTAAAAAGAAGAAAAAATATCAATGTTAATTAATAATTTGTTTAAAAGTTATTTTTAACGCATTTAAAACCCGTAACATTTTTTTATTAATTGTTATAAAGTGTATACAATTTGCGGCATGTAAATAAAAGTGATTAATGGTTATAAAGGGTTTGTAAAAATGCGTGTCAAAGTTGTCTCCATTGCCGAAGTGTTGGCGAGTTCGGAATGGCGGCGGCTGGGTAAGGTAGAGTTGTCCCCCTCAGATCGATCACTGCTTATACAAGAGCGCCACATTTTTATGCATACACTCTTACTTTCCATTACTTTAAGCGTTTCTTAAATTTTTCAAAATTTTAATTTTGGCTATTCCCCTGCCAACTTATCCATCTATGTAATTCCTCTGATGATAAGATTTTAATCTTTGAAAAGCCTGTACATGAAACATAATATATATCTATATATATATATATATATATATATATAGATATATATATATAGATATATATATATATACACGTATAAACATATAATATATCTATATAATGTGTATATATGAAATATATATATATATATATGCTCATATCTAACTTTTTACTTTTCAAAATTCTCTTTCTTTTGAAATAAAAAGAATGTTTCTATTCATATAATTTATTCTTGCGTCATGTTATGTACGCGCCGACTTATTATTCCAATGAAAGCTGCAAGGTGTCAAACTTGAAAGACGAGTTTATTTTGTATACATAGTCAAACCGTAAAAATAGTTTTTAATTTTAAGCGGAAAACATCTTTAATACACTAAATCAAGGTTTTTATCATCATGAAATATATTATGTTTATGGTTCTCTGGTCTTTTTACTAGGATCAACGTGTGGTATCTGTTCTCAGCATACCAGCAACATCAGACGAAACTATTGGTAATATATATATATATATATATATATATATATATATATATATATGTATATATATATGTATATATATATATATGTATATATATATATATGTATATTTATATATATGTATATGTATATATATGTATATGTATATACATATATATGTATATGTATATATATGTATATGTATATGTATATATATATGTATATGTCTATATATGTATATGTATCTATATATGTACATACATATGTATATATATGTATATATATATATGTGTATATGTGTATATACATATATATATATAAACATTTGTTGGATAATGTCCCTGTGGGGCCGGACGCATCTTGAAGTGGTCGTATGTGTATGAGATCGTTTGGTTTGGCTTGGGCGATTTAGTGCCGGTGGACCCGTACAGTTGAGTGCAGAATGTGGCTATTCTCACGGTTGGAGCTCACAGACGCTGACAGGGTCACCACGTTGACGAGACCTCAGATCAAGGTTCAATGTGCACCTGCGATAGAGGCTCTGTGACGTCACGGGCTTTTGTGTGAGAAGTTGTGTTTTGCCAGTCTGGGTTTTGGAAGCGAGTCGAACAGTTGACGTCTCTATGTAGTCTTCAACATGATTAGGGGAATTAAATTCCCTAAGAGAATACAGGCATGGGATTTCTTATTTCCCCCTCCTCGAATGGCTAAGGACTTAAGTTGGAATTATCTACGATAAAGTAGTAATTCGTCTCTCCCTCGACGTTAGGTAGGCTTCTTCGTGTCCGACAGAAATCTTACGGATGAAATACATAAATGAACACTGTTGCATCGTGAATTTGTGTTATAGACGTTTTGTTGCAGACACAATGGACAGCGAGGTTCACGGCAGAAAGAAGAAATAATTCAACCACTAAACGACACTCGTATGCAACATATTCCTGTTTGATGTTAAAAATGACCAGTTGTTAAAGCGAGAACTGCCACCGCCCATTATGAGACGTCTATGCAACACATTATATGATATATTTTTTATAAAACATGTAAAGTCGACACTGCTATGGCGATGTTTAGATCGGTAGCCATTAACACAACGATCTCTTTGGGCTAAGAAAACAGTTTCGTCTTTTAGTTGTTCATATATATATATATTTAAATATATATATACATATATATATATATATATATATATATATATATAATAATATTCAATTAAAGAAAAGCGATGTATCATTAAATAATAATCTATCGTGATAATATAAAGCTCAATATGTTGAATAGAGCAACCAATTCAAGAGATGAAAGATGAGAATAAAAAAAATGAATAGATACAATATTTATTAAGACATCAGAATTTCAAGCAAGGAATTTCATTATTCTTAACCCATGGATTTTACAAGGCAAACTCTTTTCATCTGACGATGAAACTCGGTAATGTTACTGTAAATATTACCGGTAATATTTAACTTTGAAAATTAGTACACATATATATACAAAAAACTAAAGACAAAAAACTTTTGCCTGAGAAGAAACGTAAAGTCAGGGTAGTGACTGTCAAACAAAAAAGCTGTTATAGTGAAAATAAACGTTTGAAAAAGAATCAAGGGAGGCGCGATAGCACTCTATCCCTTAATAGACTTCAAAAACGACTTATGCTAGAAATCTCATTTCTTTGATCAGTCATAACTAAAAAACCAATAAACCAAATTATTTAAAACTTTGCACACAATTTTCATTTGATAGGTTCTATAAGTGTGTAAAATTTCAGCATCATTAGTCAAGGCAACCCAGAGATCCAGAAAGGTCAGGAGTGATTTTGTGTTATCCGTGTGTACGTACGTACGTGTGTGCCACCCTGTATCTCATCAACTATTTGATGGATTCAGCTTATTTTTGGCAGATATAGAGGTTCTAGGGTCTAGTTGATGGCATTTAAATTTCAGTTTACCATATATCCTAGTTTTCCAGAAAATTCCAAAAAACCTTATTATCTAACGTATTTATGTAGTAATCTGATAAAAATGCTGAGTCACTGAAAACGTCCCATAATCCCTTGCCGGATGTACCTGGTTTTGCCCTAAATTCTGTCCGGTTGCATCAGTCATACCATAACTTCAGTTCGGATGTATCAATAACATCATAGGAAGGCTACGATTTTAGTAGTGCTCTGGATGCCTCCTTGATTTTCTAAGTACTCGGCGTTGTCCAGGAGAAAAGTGCTCAATATCCTAGATAGAGCTACTATAGTGATAAGTTTGTATAATATTTTAACACTATCTACGTTTCACTTCAGTGCACATGAAAAACAAGGGAAATAAGTTAGAGTGATTTTAGTAATGTTCTAGATGCGTCCTTTATTTCCTAAGTACTCGGCGTTGTCCGGGAGAAAAGTGCTCAATATCCTAGATAGAGCTACTGTAGTGATATGTTTGGATAATATTTTAACCCAATCTACGTTTCTCTTCAGACTATTGTGTACATGGAAATGAGGGGTAAAATAGTAAGAGTTATGTTAGTAGTGCTCGGGATGCGTCCTTTATTTTCTAAGTACTCGGCGTTGTCCAGGAGAAAAGTGCTCAATATCCTAGATAGAGCTACTGTAGTGATATGTTTGGATAATATATTTCTTGAAAAAATAATCTTCGTTATTTTTGAAACAGATTGATTATACAATATTTTGAAGATAATCAGAACTCTTCAAACTTGATCTCATCCTGTATTTTGACATTTTCACGTTTTTAGCTTGTTACGTGTAGGTGAATAAGTCGCATCATTTTCATCGTTCAAGACAAGTTATTGACATATTTCTATCACAAGTTGTTCATATTGAAGTTGGTAAAGAATTTGTGCAGACGCAGAAAGTGATTACATTGTTAATTTTGAATACTGTCGAAAAGTAGTAATAAATTGGATTTCTGAAACGCGCGTACATATGGATACTATTGCTGTGTGTTGAAAGTGTTGGAGCATGATTAAAATATACAAATGATTTCATAAATGTTGTATTCTACTGAATTAATTTATATATATATATATATATATATATATATATATATATATATATATATATATATATATATAAAATATATGTATGTATAAATATGAAGGAAAGCCTTTTCTTCGTTTATGACTAAAGATGAAAGTAAAAATTGTTGGGTGACGTTTTTCATTAACTTTTTATCATGAACGGAACAGTATTTTTCCTTTCTTCCTACTTTCAATAATAAATTTCTGTCCCTCTTTCAAAATTAATGAATGTATATATGTATCACAGTATGAAATAAGAACGCTCCAGAACGATATGTTTAAAAAGTTATAACATTGGATTTTAAACTGTCATTTTTATTTCAGTTTTTTAATGAAATAAATAAATAATTACGTCTGCATTTCTCTTAAATTTAAAAATAAAGACTGAACTAAGTATTTGAATTGTTGATTTAAAAAGATAAACAATAATCATAAAGGAATCTCCATAAGCTTCCGATTAAATCAAAATATTCACTTTGATTTGTTTGTGAAAAAATATACGAGTGTGACCTTTTATCATTTTGATTCGAATAAATATCGTAAATATAACATCTCCACAGACAATGTATGGGATTTTGTCATCGAAATAAAGGTCTATTCTTGCACGTGGAAATGTGGGAATATTCCTCTTTAATAAGAACTGAAATTCAAAATAGAGCGATAGCTTCTGGAGAGAAGGAACGACAACCGTGCATAAAAGTAAACAATTTTATTTAGTCATATAATGAATAATGATACACAGCTGAAATCGTTTTCACAGAAAGGAGAGTGTTTGCGGATACATGACTTTGCGAGAACTTATGTTTAAAAAACGTTTTGGTAAAAGCTGACACGTGATGGTCCGTCGATTCTGGCTCATATCGTCGCAAATGCCGTCAGGCCGATGTCAACCAAAGTGAAGAAACTAGAAAAGGAAGAATCGCTGTCTGCAAATTGTCGTTTAAGGACTTGATCGCGATGAGTAAACCCCGGCCCATTGATGGTGGGTAACAGGGAAAAGTGGGTTATCTGCCAAGGACTGCCTTTTTCAACATAGTTCGCCCCAAATAAGGCAAGTTGCCACTGTAGACGTAAAGGCTACGGAGAATTAGGGTGATAGTTTTTTTTTGGGGGGGGCTCATCCTAAATTGGGAGTTTGCAGCGAAATGCTTGTTCAGATTCGATTTAAATTTCTGCATGTCCGTTCAGTCGGGGAAACAGATTGCAGG
This sequence comes from Sepiola atlantica, assembly GCA_963556195.1. Lineage (NCBI taxonomy): Eukaryota > Metazoa > Mollusca > Cephalopoda > Sepiida > Sepiolidae > Sepiola > Sepiola atlantica. Next base: position 10,030,728 of record CAUVYP010001154.1, on the reverse strand, counting down.
AAGGGAGTTCCAAAGGCCGGAAGCTCGAGAAAAAACTATTGTAGTAGAAGGCTCTCCGGCATATGGAGACGTCCAAAGTGAAAGGATGGGATTTAGCTGATTGTCGGGTTGGTCGAGTGTATTTACGTCGAGGGGGCACCAGAGCAGCAAGTTCATCGGAACACATTCAATTGAAGTACTTGTAAAACAAGCTCAAGGATGCAACATTGCAGCGATTGGACAGGGGTTGGAGATTGGTGGAAAGTGAGGAACCTATTTAGATTAGAGACTTTTTTTTGGACATTGTCTAAGAGGGAAAGACTAGTGGATGGTGCAGCAGCCGAGATGTGAAAACAATACTCCATGCGTGGGCGGATGGTGACTTTGTAGAGATATAGGATACTGTCAGTTGTGAGAAGATTTCTAGCACGGCAGCCTTGGCAATGTCTTCTACATATTTGTTATGGGTTTCATATAGACTGACCCACGTTACCCCTAAGAGAGCAATGGTTGGGTTACATGTTGGTCAATCCATTCTACATGTTATGTATCAAGTTACGCCCCTTGGGTGAAATTTTTCATCCGGCCAGAGGGCGCCTTTGTTGTGATTGTTGTTCTTGTTGTTGTGAATATATAAAGAAGGTAATTTAACAGGTTTGGACTTGCTTGTGTCTTGACACTCAGTGAACGGTACAGACTTAACAATTGGCGACGAGGTAGTAGAAAACAATGCGAGGAAGGGATTTGGAAGATTAACACCAACAATTAGCCGGAAGTTTAAAAAAGTAAACACACTCATTGGATGTGTTGGGAGTTCCTAGAAGCATAAGAAACAATGGCGTTGATGGGCACTTTATGGGATGGAACGATGTCGAGGAGTCCTAGAATAACTACGCGTGGAGTTTTTTCATAGCCAATGATATTAAGAGTGAAGGGAAGAAAAAGGCGATTTTATTATCGGTTATTGGTGCAAAACACTATGCTGTGTTAAGAGGTTTAGCAGGTAATCGTCCAGAAAAGAAAACGTTTGATGAACTAGTTGAGCTGATGCAGAGACATGTTAAACCAGCACCTAATGTGATTCATGAAAGATTCTTGTTCAACACGAGGCACAAAGGGAGGAAGAGTCTATAAGTGACCATGTGGCTGCATTAAGGAAAATGTCCGAACACTGCAATTTTAAAGAGAGCGTTGGTGAATACATACGGGACCGCTTAGTCTTCTACTGAGCGAAAAGGGTTCTAACGTTGAATCAACTATTGAAATAGTAGTGTCAATTGAATCAGTCCGGAAATATTCTAAATGAATGCAGGAAATATTTTCCGATTATGAAAACCCAATACACAAATTACCCTTGAAACGGGAGTGTTACAGATTTTGTAGTACCATGTGAACCAACCGTTTGGCCAAAGGGGTTAATCTTGGGACCGGCACCAGTGTGATCCTATCGTGACCCCGGGGAGTCACTCTTTTATCAATGTAACAAACTTACTTTGCATCAACGTGGCACGTTGTCTTGGGGGGTATATCTTGGTGTGGCAACGTTGCTTTGGGGCGTTTATCCTTGTTGCGGCATCCATGGGGCAGGATCTTTTATCCTAGGGAAAACATGTGCACGTAATTACTCGCCGTTCTTATCAGTGAGCAATCATCGTCTCTGTCGTTTTTTCGTCTGGAACCGGCTAGCGTGGAGGGACCATCGTGCTGCAAAAGAACCTTATTTCTAATAAGGAAAGAAAAACATTTATCCGTTTACTTATAAAAATATATATTTATTTTACTGAAGACATTTTGATAACTTTTCGGGAACCGTAACAAAATGCGTCTTCTAGGTTCGAATTCAAAACCCCATCTGCGTTTGCAAAATCTCTTAACGAGAGAGAGAAAGAGAATGAGGGGAAGTGAGAGAGAAGGAGAGAGACAGAGATAGAGAGAGAGAAAGAGGGAATACAGACACAATCAGTTTATACAATCAAATGTTTATATTTGAGTTTCATAACCGATTTCTCAAATGATGACTGCCTGACCCCTTCAACTGCACCTGTCATTAATTGTTTTGACCGTTATATTTCCTTCGTCAGGATCAAGTATGATTCTCTTCCCATCTGACTTTGATATATGAAATATAAACAATTCAACTTTAGTTACAACCTCTTTGTTGAACCGTCAAGCTTTCCCGAAACCTCAGCGCAAGCCTGGCACAAGGCTCACGAATATTACGCATTGTGCGACACACGCCCCTCTCTTATTTTGACCTTTGGCTGTGCAACCAGCAAAGGTCACTGGTGATTTCTGGCACAATGCTCACTGCGTCCAAATATATGTCTTTTTACTCATAGTCAAAAAAACGACCGTATTAATTTCAGATTTGATTATCTGTCTCTTCATGAATATACATTTCTGTCTTTATAACATTTTTACTCTCGTCTTCTCTCCTAAAATATAAGCTCATCTCAGGGTTTTTCTTTCTCTCTTTTTTTTCTTTTTAGAAAAACATATTACCCCTTAATATTTTTTTTTAATAGACATTTTATATATAGTCATTTTACTTGACTACTTTCATTAAAAGTCGTAGATTTTTCAACAGTTTTTTCTTTGATAAAAACATCAGTATTATTAATTTCAGTTAGGTTTTTATTTTTTTATGGTTGATGACGTTTTCCCCTCTGCCCCCAGATGACCTTTTCCCCTCTGCCCCCAGATGACCTTTTCCCCTCTGCCCCCAGATGACCTTTTCCCCTCTGCCCCCAGACAACTCTAAAACGAATTCCTTGGTCGTTTCAAGAAGCCTTTTAGTTTTGCCGTCTGCTATTTTTAGTTTATTGGGGGTGGGTAATTTGGGAAATCTTTTCAATTGAGGTTTTCTCAGATAGTCGATCCGTGTTTGGGAAGTGTTAAAGGTGACAGTATTTCTGAGGTCCCTACGAGCAATATGCATATGTGCTGTGAGTAGGTGTGGAGACACGTTAATTGTCTCTACCATGGGTTTTCCTTTTTGGACTGGTGTCTTACGACGAGGTGACTTCTTTTTAGTCTGCTTTTTCTCAACAGATCTAACAGTGGCGATGCATGGTGGCAACTCCACTTTTTTCAGTGAGGTATTAATACCAAGTGGTATATTTACTCCTTTAACCTTCAATCGGTTAGGGTGAAAGTTATTTGGGCTCGGTTTCTTTTCAACCAATCTGCGCCCAATATCAACTCTCGATCCAAGTTCGGAGTGATGTATAACCTTGACGAAGCCTTTACCTTCCTCACTTTAACTGGTAAGTGAGCCATATTTTTGAGAACCATCTTTTTCCGTAACGGTTACATTCGAATTCTTCATTTCTCGTTTTTCCCATTGTAATTCCTCAAAAACTGATGTTTTGAGGAGCGAGACCTCTGATCCAGTGTCAATCAGTGCCTTTATCGGTCAGCCCCTTATCTTCACCATAAAACCCATTCCGGAGCCTTGTTGGCGGAGTTTGTTTCCCTGGGCTCCTTTATGTCTTCTAGTTTCTTTTCTTAATTTATCATGTCTTCGGTGGGCCTGTTTTTAACCGCTTTTATCACCTCCCTGGCATCCATGCCCTTTTGGGTTCATATTTCGCCGGGGTCCTTCTTTTTCCGAGGACTTAACATGGTTACATGTTCCGGTAACCGGCGTCGGTTCATGCCGGTGGTGATGTGTGGTTTGCGAGGGTACCCTGGTCTTTCTGTTTCTTGGGTTGAAGTTATTTACTTCTCTCTCAAATGACCATGGGCAGTCCTGTTCTAGCCTGTTATGGCTTAAATGCCCTCGTCGCGGTCTCGTAGATTTCGCCGAAGCGTACCCATAAAACTTACTCCTTACAGCGTCTGTTGCTTTTCTACAACTGTAGCAACCATAAGTTTTGTCTGACCCGTCCCCGCTGTAGTCTTGGGTACCCTAAATCTATTAGAGGTCCCCCTAGGTCCCTGCTGCCAGTGAACGCCTTTGAATAAGCTATCATTTAGATAAGTTTGTTCCTTTCCGTAGCCACTTCGGATTCGCTCGTAGAGCTTTTCACTTTGTCTCGCAGCAGATAAAGCTTCCGATAGTGTTGTCGGATTGGATCTGGCCACATCCTCCTTAATGAAGGGGTTAATTAAAGCATCTATGAAAAATTCAGCTAGGTGCACTTGCACAGCTGAACTTTCCCTCATATCTGCATCCCTGTATGCTAACTTAGCAAGTCGGTTCATCCTATTAGCCAAGTTAGCGAGTGTTCTACCTCGATTTTGCCTTATTCTTATTAGGGCCCTGGCGGCATCGGCGGTATTTATAACCTCGCCATACTGTGACGCTACCTCCTCGGGCAGGTATTTATTGGTTGCATTCGGATCGTCGTCGAGATATTCTCCGATCCATTCCGAAGGTAGACCGTCTGAAAAGTCATATGCCAGGTTTAATAGCTCTGGGTCTGTTAGATTATAGACCCGCTCTTTCTTTTTCAGAGCAGCTAGCCATGGCCTTAAGTCAGACGATCTTCCAGTAAATATTGGGATCTTCGATCCACCTGTGATCACTCTATTTAAGGGAGTTGGATTAGTGCTAGCCATTTTGTCTATTTCTTTTTTTTTTATAGCAGACGTTAAACAAAAAAGCTCTATACACAAATAATGTTTATAAATTATTTACCAACAAATTCAGAGTAAATGAGAGCAGAAGAAAATGGTCACCTACCTTTTGCTTTTGTGGTTTCACGGTGTGTTGTCTTTTTTTTCTTCTTCTGCTGATGCTGGGATGGTCGTTCCGGTCAGAAGTGACTGTTTTTTATTTATTTATTTTTTTATTGTGTCCGTGCGTTTTTCTTTGGATATTTTTTTTTCAACTGTGATTGCGATCGTTTGTTTGCTGTATTTTTAGTTGTGTCCGTGGTTTTTTTTTAGTTGTGTCCGTGTTTTTTTTTAGTTGTGTCTGTGTTTTTTTTAGTTGTGTCCGTGTTGTTTTTTAGTTGTGTCCGTGTTGTTTTTTAGTTGTGTCCGTGGTTTTTTTTAGTTGTGTCCGTGTTGTTTTTTAGTTGTGTCCGTGTTTTTTTTTAGTTGTGTCCGTGTTGTTTTTTAGTTGTGTCCGTGTTTTTTTTTAGTTGTGTCCGTGTTTTTTTTTAGTTGTGTCCGTGGTTTTTTTTAGTTGTGTCCGTGTTTTTTTTTAGTTGTGTCCGTGTTTTTTTTTAGTTGTGTCCGTGGGTTTTTTTAGTTGTGTCCGTGATAACGCTGGGTCTTATCCTTGGTCACGCTGCATCAATTGTGATGGAGTCGTTTGGCCAGTGGGGTTAGTGGGGTTAATCTTGCCGGGGGCGTTGTATATCTTGGTCGCGGCATCCATGTGAACCGACCGTTTGGCCAAAGGGGTTAATCTTGGGACCGGCACCATTGTGATCCTATCGTGACCCCGGGGAGTCACTCTTTTATCAATGTAACAAACTTACTTTGCATCAACGTGGCACGTTGCCTTAGGGGTATATCTTGGTGTGGCAACGTTGCTTTGGGGCATTTATCCTTGTCGCGGCATCCATGGGGCAGGATCTTTTATCATAGGGGCGTTAGGGCGATCTGTTACAACATGTGCACGTAATTACTCGCCGTTCTCATCAGTGAGCAATCATCGTCTCTGTCTGTTGTACACACGGCAGATAAATGTACCTTTAAAAATAGTGAATGTTACAGATGTCATAAGACAGGACACCCCCGCAGAAAGTGAAGGCGGCAACAAGATAAATTCTTAAAAATAACTAAAGAGAGCGATGCAATGAATGTGGTGGATGAAGAACAGACAGTTGAAACAGGATTCACTATGGAAAGGTTACGTCTGGATGAGAGAGAGATTCGGCAAGAAGAATTGAATTCATACAATATTTCCAACCTACGAACACCGCCGGTAAAGGTTGAGCTGTTGTTAAACAACAAAAAAGTTGTCATGGAGATAGATACAGGAGTATCTTGTACGGTCATTAGTCTAAAAAAAGTAAAGAGCTCGGTAGGATTCAGGATTTAAAAAGGCGCAGTAAAAACTGACGACTTATATGGTAAGATAGTAAAACCTCAGGGGACAAGAGTTGTAGAGGTATTACATGAAGGACAGGTGAACTGTTATCACTACTGGTTGTGAAAGAAGAGGTACAAACACTACTGGGTAAATATTGGATGACAAACTTCATCCAAGGGCGATAACTTGATACATTATATTCCTCCATTGTTAGATGGATCAATCAACATAGTCTCTTAACTTAAATGGAGCTCTATTAACCAAATTTGTCCACACAACTTGAGCCACTGCACAGTTTAATGCGGAAAGGCACAGTTTGGAAGTGGGAAGCCTTACAACAAAAAGCTTTTGAAGAGACAAAGAAAATGCTGTGTACACCACCCCTACTGACTCATTTGTGCAAGTGGATGCTTCTCTTTATGGCTTGGGAGCTGTGTTGGCTCATAGGATGGAAGATGGCAGTGAAAAGCCAGTATGTTACATCTCCCGAACGCTCTCAGATGCTGAACGGAATTATGCGCACATTATAAAGGAAGGGCTAGCCCTGGTTTTTGCTGTGAAGAGGTTACCTCAATATCTTTTTGGAAACCTCTTCACGATGTTCACCGATCTCAAACAGCTGTTGGGTCTATTTGCAGAGAACAAGCCAATTCATGCTATGGCAGCTGCCCGAGTACAGCGTTGGGCTCTATTCTTGACTGCCTATAATTAAAAACTAGAATATCGAACTGAAGTCCTCAATAGTAATGCAGACTGTTTGAGTCGTCTTCCACTGGAGGCTCAGGAAAAAGATATATCTAAATCCACTAATGAAATGAAGGTTGAAGCTGTGAGAGCAGAGACTAGGAAAGATCCGATCTTGAGTCGGGTATACAAATTCACCATGAATGGCTGGAATGGGGTCAGTTGGAGTAAAGATTTAAAGCCCTATTTTGATAAACGGGAGGAACTGACCTGTGAAGATGGTGTGTTACTGTGGGGAAGCAGGGTTATTATTCCTCCTAAGTTGAGAGGAAAAGTTCTGCAGCAACTACACCAGACTCATGTAGTTATTGTGAGGATGAAATCATTATCTAGAAGCTATGTATGGTGGTTAACACTGGATGGAGATATTGAGTGGACCGTCAAGAGGTGTGAAAGTTGTGTGCTAAATCAGAAACAGCCCAACAGAACTCAGATTCATTGTTGGGAAAGGATTTACATAGACTATGCAGGTCCAGTTTTTGGACATATGTTTTTAATAGTGGTTGATGCCTACTCCAAATGGATGGAGGTTTGCATAATGAAGACATCCACTGCTGCAGCTACCATGGAGAAGTTCAGGAGAATCTTTGCGACTCATGGGTTGCCTATGCTGGTTGTGAGTGACAAAGGCCCTTGTTTTTCCGATAATGAATTTAGGAGGGTTTTTATAGGCAAATGGGGGTAAACACATATTCACGGCTCCTTAACATCCCTCGTCCAACGGGGAGGCTAAACGCAGTGTGCATACACTCAAGGAAACAATGAAGAGGATGGACAAAGACACAAAAACATCTCTTGAAACAAAAGTCAACAGATTCCTTTTTAACTACAGGACAGCTCCACCCACAGTAACTGGGGTTCCTCCAGCTGAATTGCTGTTCAAGCGACAATTAAGAACAGCCTTTCATCTGTTAGAGCCAAACAAGTTTAAGAACATGGTGTACAACTACAAAATGGAGAAGGGTACTAAGATCATGACACCGTTCCGAAATAATGGGGTGAATGATCCAGTCCTTGTGAGGAATTTTGGCCCTGGTCAACGGTGGCTGGAGGGCATCATTACAAGGCAGTTGGGTAATGTCAATTTTGAGGTAGAGACCGAGAGAGGAGTTACACGGAAACATTCAGATCAGATCCTTAAAAGAACAATCTTGGTGCTAGACTTAATACTACCATTAAAGGGTCAAGAGCGAATACAACTAACCAATCAACGAGCGTGTTATAAATTCCAATAACACGTGATATATTTGTAAATAAGCGAAAGAGAAAAAAACACGGTGGCGCTAGATAATATTCCTAAAACGAAAATAAAGTAAAATCAAAAGTCAATGGAATTGAAGCAATTCTTCGTTAGACAACAGAGTTATTTCCATTGCATAGCAAATACAAATCTTCTATTTCTAATAATTAAAAAATATATTGAAATATGCTCAGATGCATTTATAAACATTCAAGACCAGGTTCTATGCCTTCCAGACTCGATCCCGAGCAATCAACACCCTCTAGATCCAGTCCTAGGTATCCAACATCTAGTTACAGACATCCCAGACCCGCTTCTAGAACAGGTTTGAGATTTTCCAGATAGGTTTCTAAGCCTTCCAAATCGTGTTCTACAGTTTCTACATTTCGTTCTAAACGTTTAGATCCGGTTCCATATCTCCAACTTTGTTCCAGATCTTCTATATTTTGTTCCAGACAGCTTTCGAGACCTGGTAGACTAAATCAATCGAATTTTCACTGACAAAATTTAAAATGTTCAACTTTTTAGTGTAGACTGTCCCACAAGTCGTTAATATGTTAAGTTGCAAACAGAGAGACACACCATGGATAAAGCACACACACTCACTTTGCCATCTTACACTCTCGTTAGAGTGCTGTGCACGTATAGAAGGAGTCTCGTCTCAGAGAGAGTATCGTTATTGTGACCGTTCTACACGTTAGGGTCACCCAGAGCGTTAGATAACGTCAATTCTTGCCCTGTGCACTATAATAGTTCCATAATTATTCAGTCGGGTCGACTGGTAATCTTAAATGATAGGGTAATTCTGTACGCATGCCCAATAATAATTCTCTCGGATGACCTTGTGCCACTATACTCGAGGGGGGTTAAATGTCCCAAGAATAGCATTCTAATTGTGCTCTTACATGCACGAGCAGAGTTATTAAGAACTGACAAGGTTGATGCAGCGCCAATCAGTTAATAATGGAAAAATCAATTGAAAAACTATTGTACAAACCTGTTCAGTTTCGTCAATTCGTCTGTCATATTAACTATATCTTCCTGAAATACTCGCAGGTTACAAATTACTCACTTTGTCCGCTTACATCCTCGTTAGTGTGCTCTACTCGTAAGGAACGGGGGTTAATCTCGTAGTGAGTGTTGTTTTTGTGATCTGGGGTTGTTCATCAACCACTTGTCTTTCCTTCTTGGATAGGGTCAATAAATGAGTCTCTAACCTAATAGTTCCCACACTGTCTACTAAGCTTCAACCCCTGTCCCATCGCCGCAATGTTGCATATCTGTGCTTGTCTTACAACTACTTCAATGGAATATTCCACGTAACGTAATTAACTCCGACCAATCTGACAAGCAGCAAAATCCCACCCCTTTATTGTAGAGGTCCCCAGATTTCCGAATGCTTTCTATTCTAATAGTTTGATGTCTCGATCCGTTGGACTTTGGAATTCCCCCACTGCTCTCTTTTTCCCTAAGTTTTACGTTTCTATGGCAACGTGCTTTTTGGAGGTAAATAGAATTAAAAAAGAAATCCACCAATGCATACTCCCAAACTTTAACCTTAACGCCAACCCTAACCCTAAACCTAACCCTAACCCTAACCCGACTGGTTACATTAACTACAACTCTCTCATAACTTTCGTATTGTTTTTGCTTCATCTTCAGACACTGTATCGAATTAAAGCTTTTCCCTCTATTATGGTTAGAACTGATCTCATCAGTTGCGGTGGTAATATCTATACTCCTTTCCATCCATTGATATTCCATTATTGTGGCCTCTTGTTTTAAAGAATACAATAACCTCGCATGTTTATCATCACGTAAATATCTCCCTACATATACATACAGTCTAGCTTTTCTAAACGTATATTCTCACGTGTCTCTCTTTTCTTATATCCATTATCCTCCTAATAAAGAATTATTTTCATCATATTGTTGATATTGAAGTGTCGTGGAACTCTTATGCGGTTTAATTTCCGTTGAGGTCTTTCCGTAGATGTCTTTCTGCTGGGCGCCTTAAAATGTTGTTTTGTTTAACAATTATTCAGTCCAACTCAGGGATAAACAATCAATTTGTTCCACATAATAAAAATATTGTTTATTCCATCGATTTTCTGTTTTACTCCAAAATAAAATATAATTATTTTCCATTATTTTTTCTTTCAGATTTGCAGTTTTAAAGTCGGATGTTCTTTTTCTTCTTTTCCCTTTGAGTTTCATAATGTGTTGTATTTTGCTGTGCTTAAAAGAACGATGTCACACACGAATATATAAATATATAATGATACACCTTTATTGTCGGTGGCAATAAACGAGTGAAGAACGAAGACACAGTTACAGTAACTTGACGAGGTGTTTTTTCTCGGGCACAAATCGCCAATTGACATCAGTTTCATGTTGATATTATATAACAATCTGTGACACTCACAAACGCCTACTGGGGGACTTCGCTGTCAATGTAGCAACACCCCCGGGATATATATTCGGTGATGTGGGTTTTCCTTCTTCCGGTAACCTTTGCAGGTGGTTTCAATCAACCATTATTTTATTTCTGACAATACACTATGTTTTTCTTTTCAAGACCAAGTGGCTTGACTCCGGTTGTTTAAATACCATTATATCTTTACTAAACCTCATATGAATTCCACAACAAATGATTATGCTCATATGAATCGATCGTAATATTTCGGTTTTGCTTAGTGATGTTTACTTGCTTGTTTCTATCACATTATGGATGACCCAATGTCAGATTTGTGTGTGTGTGTGTGTGTGTGTGTGTGTGTGTGTGTGTGTGTGTGTGTGTGTGTGTGTGTGTGTGTGTGTAGGCTCGTCTTTTTTGTTCGGATTATTGTTTTTGTTGACTAATTTTTTTTTGTTCGTACAACAATTTGTGTTGCTGTGCCACTAGATTGTATATTCGTGTGTATATCTGGAGGTTTTCTTTGTTTCCACGCACGCATAAGACATATTTTTGAACTCTTGTTTTGCTTTTGTTTTTAGTTTTTACTTTGTTCAAAGTTTCTTTCGCTAAATTAGATTAATATTTAAATTTATTTGTTTTTATTTTATTTTAATTTTATACAGTTTAGCTTTGAGAAGAAGTTTGTTCTTTTTTATATTGTATCGTAAGATGGGATTTGATTTCAGCAGTTAGCGTGTTTAACGTCGGAGAATCATCAGTGAGTTTTCGATCACGTCGGAGTCACTAGTTATGGCAAAGAGTTCCGAACAAAGGTTAAGAGATGCCTATATGGCGGCATGTACTTCCAACGCTCGAGGTACCATATTTATTTGAGGAATCCCACGTGGTATGATGCATTTATATTAGATGGGCCTTGATTAATACAAGGTTTTTAATTCTTATCTTATAGTGATAAATATTGTTATCCAGTCACAAATCATTTTTAGGGAAATATTATTATGAGCTAATAATTGAAGTTTACTTAGCGTTTTGTGACCTATTTGCGTTACGCACAGAATGTAAAATATGAGATTATTCATCCACGTGGGAAATCAAAATTAAAAGAGTAAACAAAAAAAGGAAAGGAAGAAAACATTATTAATATATTGGAACGGGGAAGGAAATGAAAAGATAAATGACAATAATAGTATTTATTAAAATAACATTTAAGAAAATCAGTTTATTTTTGGATAATAAAACTTAAGTTTGTTACACGAATGAAATGTTAAGTTTGTTACACGGGTGAATATTCGCTGGAAAGTTCGTGTTTGTATGAATGCGTGTGTATGTGCCGGCGTGGTTGATGTAAAGTTATGTATGTAAATTATTGGCTATTGTAATGTTTGTGTGTCTGGGTAAGAGTTCTTTGTTCATGGTGATGGGAGATGGAAGATGTTACCTTCTTTTTGACTTTCGCCTCCCCCTTTCCATATCGTGCGTTATAGCCTGGAACCAAAGGGTGAAAATGAGAGAAGTCGCGACTCGTTGCTTCTTTTTTATAAAGGGTCAAATCTCGCGTGGTCAAACTAACGTGACGGTCCCTGATTGGCCGGAATTTTCAGCCAACGTGTTTTTCGAGACGTTCCCTGTTCTTTTCGTCAAAGCAAAGGAAAGAGTATTAAAACAACACGGAGAAAGAAAAGGAGTAGCAATAAAGGACATTTGCTTTCTGAATATCCCCTTGGCCCGTCGTAGCTTTTGCTACAATACATTAACGCGTAGCATTGTATTATTTGCTATATTTATTTATTATAATTATTTGGTTAATTGTTTCTTTGTCAGTTATTGTTTTGTTTGTTTAAGTAAAGTTGCATTTCCTCACACAACTAAAATATCACTCTTAATTAAGGTTAAGCTTTCCAATAAAAAATCTTTTGAACTTATGACCTAACGATGCTTTAATATTTCTGCTATTGCATTGCTTAAATATATTTAAGCATATATTTTGTTGCGAATTTCTTTAATCAATATTTATTACACGTGTATACAAGTTTTCACATTTTAAATATTAACAATATTGCAACAATTCTATTTTTTACACGTATATTTTCTTGCGAATTTCTTTAATCAATATTTATTACACGTGTATATAAGTTTTCACATTTTAAATCTTTACGATATTCCAACGATTTATTTTTTACACGTACATTTTCTTGCGAATTTTTTTAATCAATATTTATTATACGTGTATATAAGTTCATAAAATAAAAATCTTAACGATATTCAAACGATTCCATTTTTTACGCGTACATTTACTTGCTAATTTCTTTAATCAATATTTATTACGCGTTTTATAAGTTTTAAAATTAAAGATCGTAACGATATTCCAACGATAGAAATGTTGTCAATATTTCAGTTTGGATCGACGTTCCCACATAGACAGGGATATTTACTCGTGTTGTCACCATTAAAAACGTCTTAACATGCTTTTTCGGTATTTTGAGCAAGATGTCAGAAATTAAAACTCAGGAGGTCTCAGGGTACGAATGATCAGATTCCCCAGCAGTTTCTAAGCATATATGTATTTAACCATTAGCGTATTTCATTTGAAATAGATAATTATTGGTTGTGTTATTTTACCAATTTTCTCCATGCATGAATTATCTCCTCTCATGGGTGAATGAATAAGAGACAGGTTCCTTTCCTTTTATTATTGAAGTTCATTTTAATTATTCATAAACAAATCAGTGACGTGTATCGTGATACATGCCAGTAAGTTTTTAGCACAAAAAAGCAGAACTGAATCGCACAAATGAAAAGGTTTTACTCAATTTGCAACTGGTCAAACAGGATCTTTTTTTCCTACGTCATCGTTTAAATCAGTAAAAAATACAACAAAATGAATCATGTTTATAAACGTGACCGTCTATATTTCTGTGTGGGTGTCGTCTTTGTTTTTTACAGTGGTTCTCATATATATGCATATAAAACCATTTATATATATTAAAAATGAAACATACACAATATACATGTCTTCAAAATTAATAATATAATGCAAGCCAAAGAACAACAATATTTAATCCACAAGTAACACCATCCACAGAAACACCCCCCCCACTGCTAACAATACAGAAGCATTCCACTGTTCCGTAATACTAGCGACAGTGGTACTATCCTAACACTAGTATACCGCCTCCACACACACACAAACATATAATATATAAAGTTAGGTATATTTATATTGTTTATATAGTTGTATATACAAGAGTTACTGCTAAAATAATTAACCGATTATTATGACTTTTCGAAACGCATCTGCTTGGCGTAAGGGATCAACATGTGGGATATATTTAGTGTCATGTAAAGCCGATAAAAACGGGGTGGAAGCTCTCGGAAAAATTCACATACCTCCAAGTTTTTGTGAACTGTTCACAATAGCTAGTAGAAATCAATTAATAAATATTCCCCACATTTTAGTTTTTTTGGAGAATTTATGAAAAGAGTTTCATGGGGTAAATCATTTGTATTGGAAGGACGTTGGGTACTCCTAGGCTAAAGACATGAAGGTTGCGTATTGTCTTTATATATGTTTTTAAAAATCAAGAAAACTTACACTAAGTACCTACTTAGAGTTTTTCTTCTTCATTACACTTTACTGTTTGCCCAAACCAATGGAAAGAAGAAAATGCACATTGGATACATTTTCAACAGCCCTGTAACTCTCGCTGCCACTACTTCGTCCCTAAGTCATTTCCATGAGCGATTTTTCTGAAATTTTGAAATGACTTGAGTAATTGCTTCTTATTACTTTTGTAGCCATTTTACTATTAATAGTGCCGGATGGAAACGTTGTACCTGGGCTGACGTTATCTGACTGATACTCTAAGAACCCGAACCTTCCAAAGAGGCTGTCCATTAGCAGCTGCATAATACCCCGGCTGCTGTATTGCCATTTACTTAATGGACTCTTAGACCATGCAGTAGTTTCTGGTTGGAACTCCCGAGGCCATATTAGTGGCAACTGCTGCGTCTTTTCTTTCGTCAATAGTTTACAAAAAAATATATTTCTTTTACTCTCTGTGTGTTCTTCTCTTAACCCCTTTCCTGACCTCTTCTGACCTCTTCTGACCTCTTCTGACCTCTTCTACGAAACTTCAATTATCATCATGAATCCTCAAAAGCAAAACATAAGTATAAAAAGAGAGTCCTAATTTCTAACGTAGATCCCTTCTACCAGGTCTTCTTTTCCAACATTAAGGGTTCTACGTTCAATCCTTCCAGAGGTTGAAATCAATTTACAGGAGACCAAACCGGACATGTTGTTTCTGTGCAAAACTGACCGTCAGTTTGTATAGATGAATTCATGATCATAGGTTATTCAAACATGACCTCAAAACCCGCTACTCAACATCGCCATGATCAGGGAGTCTGTGCCTACATCATGGATGGTTTTCAATATGGTAAGGACTTCTCTAAAAAAGACCCTGATCCTCCCAAAATATGTTTCTGTGTTCCACTCGTCCTTTGTTCTCTACCGTCCTGTCGCCGAAGGGGTTACTGTTATTGGGAACATTTCTGACAAACTAGACAAGATCCTGGCTGTTCATCCTTCTGCTAGCATCCATGTCTGTGTCGACTTCAATGTTCACAATGTTGAGTGGAAGTTCATTCGAACAAGACTGATGATGAAGAAAGGTTCGACGGTGACTTTTCTCTTGAATATGAGCTTACACAAATTGTTGACAAACCCATACGCATAATCGATGATGATGGACATTTTTGTCTTGACAATTTGCCCTGAACAGTGCACAACTAGTGTCCTGTCTCTACCGGGTATCTTCGATCACTCACTTGTCTCAATAAGGATTCAAACAGAATTAGCAATTCCTACGTATAATCTTTTAAAATTAGAGTCGCCACTCAAAGACTTATCTTCCAGGGATTTGGAAGAATAACAAAAAGAGGCCTTAAACAGATGTAAGACATCTATCCGAACTATCAGTAATGGACCTGAGCTAATTTCCTCAGCATCTGGCAGAGCCAAGATTTTCGTTACAAACTTTGCAGCACATTCTACCATATGTAATCAGAGCTACCTACCCCAGAATTCCCCCTAATGAACCAAAAAACCCTAAGCGATATCCGAATGACTGTACGGGATGTTGCCAAACTTATCAAGAACCTTGATGCCAATAAGGCAACTGGTCCCGCCAACATTCCAGTCATAGAACTCAAGAAGCTGCAACCAGAAATAACCCATATACTTACAAAGTTGTACCATCGTTGCTTTAAGGATAAATGCTTTCCATCACCTTGGAAGACTTCGCTTGTCTGCCCAGTATTTGAAAATAAGGGAGATCGGTCCTCTGCATCTTAGTACAGACCAATCAGCATCTGCGTCGTTAGTAAGTTGCTTTAATATGTAATAAATCAAAAGGTTGTCAACAACCTACACAGAAACAATCTACTTAGTGGCAAGCAATATGGATTTCGTCCTGCTATATCTACAGCTTATCTGCTGACATTAATATCGCACAGGATCAGTGAATCTATAGATAATGGCTTCGTTTCTAGGGCGATAACTCTTGATATATCAAAGGTCTTCGATAGGGTTGGCACAAAGGTGTTATTCACAAACTTGCTAGCTATGGAATATCTGGAAATGTCCTCAGAACCGTCAAACGATGTCCCTACGATTGGTCTATTATGGTATTCGTTAACAAACAAAGGACTCAAGTTAAAAATATCAATGCCGGCGTACCTCAGGGATCGATATCTGCCCCAACCCTCGTTCTGGTCTTCATTAGCGATCTCCCAAATCGTATCCTGAAATCATTCGTTGATATCTACGCAGAAGACACACTTATCTATGACAGCACCTCAGAAAGCACTGATGACCAAGATCATTTTGACTCCTTCCGATTTGGAGCACGTAGTACAATGGGGGGAAATGTGGCTTGTCACTTAACGCCTTCAAAACCAAGCTTCTCTCTTTTCACCATCAACGCTCGGATCCTCATTTCTCCACACTTGTACTTAATGGCTTTGCTTAATGAACCCTCGACACTTGATAACCTCTTCGGACTGACTCTTACCCCAGACCTAAAATGCAAGACTTCCATGAAATCTGTTGCTAATGTCGCTGATAAAATAGTTGGATCATTCTATCGTTCCAGAAATTACTTCACCTCTGACGTCATCCCCTTTGTGTATAAGATCGAGTATTTCTGTCATATCTGGGCAAGTTCCACTCGGAGCATTGTTTCGTTCCTTGATAGGGTATAAAACTGACTTCGCAATCTAGTTGGGGATGATCTATTATCCCCTTCGTAGCCCCCTTTTCACAAAAGAGATTTCCTAGCCTTTTCTACTCTATCGATATGTTCATGGTGGGTGCTCGACTGATCTCCAATACCTCGGCCCCCCCTGTAACACATTCACATCATAAACCCGCCTGGCTAAAACAACAACAGCGGACTTTCCTGTCTCTCTCTATGTGTACGAAAGGCCATGCGCAACTCCCATGAACAAATTTTATTTCCTAGAATGTCCCGTCTGTGGAACAAAATACCACGAAGCTGCTTCCCATCCGACTACAACATGGTCGTCTTCAAGTCTAATGTAAACAAATACTTATTGAGCCATACACTTAGAAAATCAATTTCTTCTTAAGAAATCTCCTGTCCATTCCATGGTTGTTTCCAATCTTCGCATTGTAGCATTCAGCCTCTAACCTCGAGTAGTCCCCGGGCCTTGATAAGCGGTGATCAATTAGTAAAAAAACACAAAAAACTCTCATTTCAAAATTCAAATATTTCAGATTTACATTGAATTTGATTCGACACCAATTAAGCTAGATACCCTGAATTTCAATTTCTACTTAAGACCCCTTAAGCTTCTGCCTTTAATTTAAGACATTTGATAGAATAAAAAGATGGTTTCTTCTAATATATATGTCTAACAGAAATCTGATGCGTTTTATTTTAAATAACTTCTGTATATAATGTTGTATAGGATGTTGATGAGGACGTGTTGGGGTCATCTAAAGTACAATACATAATTTCTAAATTTCCAAATTGTCTTTGAAACGATCGTACGGAAAATAACCGTTGTGTTTGAATTCTTGGAACTGATATAGATAATGTTCTATTTTTGTTGATCTCAACTCATATATATATATATATATATATATATATATATATATATATATATATATATATATATGAAGCAATCCAACAAAAGATATAAGCGTCAACTAATATCTTATAATTAGTGAAACATCCGGATAAAAAACTGAAGCTCAATATACTGGATAGAGCATTAATATTATAATATAAAATGAAGTAATAAAATAAGGTGTCAATCAAATTTTATTAGAATTCAAAGTTCATGCAAAGCATCCTTAAGTCCTTAGCTCATGAGTTTTCAAAGATAATTCTTCTCTTCAGAGGACCATTACCGCAGTTATACTACTACAGGTAATAAAATTACGCTTTGAAAATATATAAAATTATATACAAAAATACATAAAAATACATAACATAAAACATATCAATCCAAAAACATACTTTTTGTTGAATCCATACAGTCCATCCAGGTCATACAAGTTGAGAAGCATAATCAGGAAGGACATTACTCCAAGATATAAACAGCAGTCTAAATACTTGTATGACCTGGATGATAATTTATTTCAACCTTGCGGTTTTATTCAAGCATCAAATTAGACAATTACATTTTTGAGACAGTCTCAAAAATGTAATTGTCTAATTTGATGCTTGAATAAAACCGCACGGTTAAAATAAATTATTGCATCGACAATCATGTAATTTCGTGTTATTATATTTTACGTTATTCTTGCTCTGTTTACCACATTGAGCTCTCTTACCCGGATTTCTTCCTGGAATTATTCCATTATAACACATATATATATATATATATATATATACATATATATATATAAGGTAATCTCTTAGACTAGTAAACGGATTATTATGAATGTTTTAAGCAACACGGTGAATAACATGTGTACGTTATTTTTTGTAAATCTCAACATGTAGGGTGTGCATATGTATATATATATATATATATATATATATATATATATATATATATATATATATATATATAAAGTTGTTTTTTTAATTTTCTTAATGAACCAATCATGATTTGGGAATATCTATACTCGGCTTCCCAGTTAGCAACATGGGCACATTATTGTTTGTCTAAACTTCGCCATTTACGCCCAATCAAACTCGTACCCGCTCAAAAAACTTTAAAAGTTATATACCAAAAATGAATGGATAAAAAATTGCTTCAAATTTTGAGTTATATTAAGTTATACATTTTTGAAAAGATCCGTGCGTGTGAGTATACGTTAATATTATGAATGTGCTTGGTAAAATCCGAAACTACTGGAGCTTTTATTATGAAGTATGGAATATGTAATCTAAGCAACGGGTTAATGTGGGCACACATTATTTATTTTGTAAACTTTTCCAATTAGGGGAGTACCATTGTAACTCTAGGATACACGCTCAAAGAAAGAAAAAAACATTAAAAACGAACGCTATATCTATTGCTTATATCCGCCCTCAGACGGGTATTCTACTAGTATATATATATATATATATATATATATATATATATATATATATATATATATATATATATATATATGTTAATATTTATCTATCTCCTTGAAATTCAAGTCGTTATTTTTTTATTGAAAACATTTGTTTCTTTTGAAATCAAAACAATTCATAGAATAACAAATATTTTGTTATATTACATAATTGCTCAGTCATGCATAAACGCCTACTTTTTCTCTCTCTCTCTTTCTCTCTACCCTCTCTCTCTCTTTATATGTGTGTCCCTCTATCCCTTTCTGTCTCTTTTTCCCCGTCTTGAAAGACTGAAAAAAAGCTTTCAAAATGTTAGTAATCTGAAAATATCTGTCTCTTCTTACCTTCTCATATCTATCTATCTATCTATCTATCTATCTATCTATCTATCTATCTATCTATCTATCTATCTATCCCAGTCTGTTCATATCTATCTATCTATCTATCTATCTATCTATCTATCTATCTATCTATCCCAGTCTGTTCATATCTATCTCTCTATCTATCTATCTATTAATTTATCTACCTATTTGTATACTAGCCGTACCCGTGACCCGTTGGGTCACAACAACTACCACTAAATTTATTATTCTTTAATTTAATTCCAAAATTCATAAACTCTTACATATCTGGACAGATATTCTTCTTGCAAAACTAAAACTTATATTTCTATATAATTAGATAAAATTAAAACTGTATATTTCCTTTATTATGCCGCCTAAAACCCTCCAAAGAAACTGAAATTTTGGGAATATTCTGGGGGATGTCAAACACCTATTGTTAATTTCACGCAGATTAGAGGGGTCTGCATTCTTACGAAAAGTTTCCACCCATTTCCCCCCCCCCTTTCATAAAACTAAGAGAAACTAAATATAGCCTAGCAGCCGGGTTTCACAATTTATAATGATTTGTTTATTTGCTTGGAAGTAAATCCGGAACATACAAATATATAAACATACATAAGTTTATAACGAATATATACATATATATATATATATATATATATATATATATATATATATATGTGTGTGTGTGTGTGTGGCTCTGTGAACCGGGTTCGCGCCTTGTGATCGTTTGAAATTATCACTTCCCCACACTGCTTAAAGAAAAAGCCGAAACGACGTCTGTAGGGAAATATAATTTAATATTTACTTATAAATATTATTATTAATGCCCCTTTAAGAAAATGAAAGAGCACTGTTAGAAGATATTTACAATAGACATTCACTTACCTACAAAACAAGACTCCGAGTAATTTGCTTGAGTTCTCTAGTTTGTCTTGATGTTTACGCTGCAATCGTCATAAATATAACTTAAATTCTCCGTATCACGTGATAATTTCCTATGGCCGTGAGGATAGAGTGGCACGTGCAGAGTCAAAGGTGGCTCTGTGAACCGAGTTCGCGCCTTGTGACCGTCTGAAATTATCACTTCCCTACACTGATGAGAGTAAAAAGCTCCGTACTGTAATTAAGTAGAATTTTATATTTATTTATAAATATTAATATATCATATATTAATATATATATTCAAACAGTTGTTGGTCTCTTATGACTGGGAAAAAAACGCAACATATATTTATTCAACATTAATAATATAATTCAAGCCCCCCCCCCTCGAAAAAAACTTATATAGGCGATTCATCAGAAACGCCATCTACAGAAACGCCATCCATCTAACCCTAAACCTAAACCTAAACCTAAACCTAACCCTAATCCTAACCCTCCTCTACTGCTACAAAAGCATCCTATCCTCATTATTCCTACAGCGTTACTATCTTAACATTAATATACACCTTGATATAGAACTTCAAAGGGGTTTGAATCCTTTAGAATCTAACCAAATTCGCATATTTCAGACTTAGTAGAAAACGAGAATTTAACCGCTGAAAAATTTACAGAATACAAAATGAGATCCATTTATATCAATCGTAGAATATAAACAGGGGTCATAATCCTAAAAATGAAATCGAAAAAGACGATCATTAGATGTTTATCATGTAAATGTTTGACTGATTAAACAACTGAAAGCTTTTAAATTTATTGTTTTCCCGCTGTACTGATCAGAATGCCACTTTCTTCATAACTACATGTTCACATATTCCTTTTATTTCAACTCAGAGCAACACTACAGTGAACCATCATGCTAATACCAGAAGCATCAACAAGAAAGCAAACAGCCTCATGAAAAAAAGAGGACACAAACAAAAAGGCCAAACGATCAAGTAATACAAAAATAATTACATACACACAACACGATGCGATGAAAACATCCACTAGATAGAGATAGAGAGAGGGAGAGATAGATAGATAGAGAGATAGAGAGATAGAGACGGATAGATAGTTAGATAGATAGATAGATAGTTAGATAGATAGATAGATAGATAGATAGATAGATAGATAGAGAGAGAGAGACGGATAGATAGTTAGATAGATAGATAGTTAGATAGATAGATAGATAGATAGAGAGATAGAGAGAGAGAGACGGATAGATAGTTAGATAGATAGATAGATAGTTAGATAGATAGATAGATAGATAGATAGATAGATAGATAGATAGATAGAGAGAGTGAGAGTTATATTTACGGATAATAGAGAAGTAAATAGTCTTATTATTTTAATAATAAAAAAGTACAATTTCCCTGATGAGCAACAGATTCCGGTTGAAGCTTATGTATTCCACTTGATTTCTGGTGCGAAACGCGTTTCGAGAAGGATTTTATTTGGAAAGAATAAACATTAAAAAGGTAAAAAAAAAATACAATATAAACATATTAGAGTGTTTTTGTTTGTCGGCTTGACAAAGTGGAATTAAAAGTATTGGTTGATATATGAAAGCGATTGAAAGTACAGACACAAAATGTTAGTGGTGATCGTTCGACGAGATATAAGGATGAAGAAATTGTAAAATCAGGTGAAAGGTATAGTTATCGATTGATTTTTTCATTTGGTCATAAGAATGCACCTATAATTTATATATATATATATATATATATATATATATATATATATATATATATATATATATATATAGCCGGCGGAACAGTTATAAAAGTGTGGGGGGGGGGCTTATCCAAAAAAGGGGGGCCCGGTTATACACATGCATATCAACTTAATTATTGATGACCGTAAAGTGGGGGCCCAAGTCAAAAAGTGAGGGAGCTTGATCCCCCTACCTGCCCCCCCCCCCCGGTGCCGCCGTCCATGGATATATATATACATATATATATATATATATATATATATATATATATATAGAGAGAGAGAGAGAGAGAGAGAGAGAGAGAGAGAGAGAGACAGAGAGAGAGAGAGAGAGAGCGAGGGGGGAAGTGAGAGAGGGATAGATAGAGAGAGAGAGGGATAGAAAGAGAGAGGGGGAGGGAGGGAGGGAGGGAGAGATAGATAGATAGATAGATAGATAGATAGATAGATAGATAGATAGATAGATAGATAGATAGATAGATAGATAGATAGATACACACAGAGAGATTATCTTTACGGATAATAGAGAAGTAAATAATCTTATTATTTTGCTATCTAATTTACATACTTCGTTATGGTGTTAAGGATTTACTCAACACCAAACCCCGTCACCAACTACCTCGTAATGGCAATTCTTCCCTGGCCGGCATTTACAAAATCAAATGTGTCACATGTCTTATGTTTTATATTGGTGAAACGGACAGAATTATAAAATTTCTGAACAAAAACAGGACTTCAAACACAACAATCTCCCTAACGCACTAGTCATACACACACACACTTTTAGCCACAATTTTGATTTAAAAAGCTGCACCCTCCTCAACACCGAATACTCTCTTCCGCGTCGCAAGTGCATCAAAAGCGCTAGAATACTTCTCTCGTCACCATCTAACATAAACCTCAGACTCGGATCTTATACGTTAAGCAAACATCTGGTAAACGACGCACGGAAACAATGCAATATATTGCAACACTGCGATCCCGGTTAAAGTAACCTTTATTTTTTACTATACTTCATCTATATCTTTCCACTTCTTTTCCTTCTTCTTCTTTTTTTACCCCCCCCCCCCATTTCAATGTCTCTCCGAACGCGTTTTTTTATTATTCCTTTTTTCAAATAGTTAAACGCGTGTCAATGAGGTTCTCATTTGTGCGTTCTTCTTTTTCCAATGTTTTTACACATTATCAAATAAATTCAAAATCTTCACTTTTTCTTAACACGTTCGTTGATGAGAACGAAACCGGTGAAATCTCTCGTTCCGTTATAATTATTTCCTGTATTTAAATTTGTTTTATTTTTTCGTTTGTCTTTTTAAAACACACACACACACACACACACACACACACATACATATATATATATATATATATATATATATATATATATATATATATATAAGATAGATGAAAAAGACGGACAAATATGTACAAATGACAAATTTATTTCAACTTCGATTGTTCAATGCAAGGTATATTCGGTAATAAAATTGTTTATTAGAAAAGAATATGTATACTCGAAGTTTGAAATAAATCTGTCATTCGTACCTGTTTATCCCTCTTCTTTCATCTATCTTTATAATTGCTCTATCTCGTATATTGAGCTTACACCATTTCACTATAGGTTATATCAACTAAAAGTATACTTTTAGTTTCATATTTAATTTTTGTTTATTTTATCTATATATATATACATTATTGGTTACATATGTTCATACATGTTTCGGTTGTACTCTTCACAGAGAGTCAAACTCTTCAGACCAAAGAAGACAGAAGTGTACAACCGAAACGTGTATGCACATATGTAACCAATAATGTTTGTATAAATAAAAATGTATACCAAAGAACAGCTCTACTTGTTATTGTTTCGTCTTTATTTGTAAGACTTCCTCAGGATGATAATTTTAAGAAAAATGTCATGCAAGTACATAAAAATATTGGGTTGACATGATTGGTTAATGAGAAGGATTAGTAGTCAGTACTGGGAACGCAGGACAAATGTCCGGGATGAGAGAAGTCGGTGGCAGGGAGTGAAATTAATGTGGATGACTGTGAGTAAAAAAGCGGAGGGTGGGAGTCAACCTCTTCAGACCAAAGAAGACAGAAGAGTACAATCGAAACGTGTATGCACATATGTAACCAATAATGTTTGTATAAATAAAAATGTATACTAAAGAACAGCTCTACTTTTTATTGAGTACTTTTTTATAAACACTGGAGTTTGAACGGATTTACATCTACATAATCTAATACAATACGTGTACTATATATATATATATATATATTCACATCTAAACACACCTATCTCCGTAAACACAATAATTATACCCAAATCCAAATACAAACCGCATTTTTCACATTTATACGTATATATACTGACAACTGAATACTTTAGCCTAGAATTACATTACTTACTAAAACCTGTAACTTTATACACACCCATTCGTACGATGTAATATATATATATATATATATATATATATATATATATATATATATATATATATATATATATATATATATATATGAGAAAGGAAGGATAAGTATAATCCGACGTAATAGAAAATAAATCCATGGATTAAGGATATGAAGCTCCTTGCTCTGAACTTTTGATGTTCTAATAAATATTGTATCTTTACTATTTTTTATTCTCATCTTACATCTCTAGAATTCATTGCTCTATTCAATATATTGAGCTTTATATTATCACGATAGATTATTATTAAACGATAATACAATTATCTTTAATTTAATTCAACATTTAAATATATATATATATATATATATATATATATATATATATATATATATATATATATATTCGGAAGTTTCTCAACCATATATATATATATATATATATATATATATATATATATATATATATATATATATATATATATATATATATATATATATATACTCGGAGGGTTCTCAACCATAAAAGGTATATATAAAAAATTATGTATATATATATATATATATATATATATATATATATATACTGACCAATATCTACATATTTCTATCAAAAAATGCATCTTTATGTTTCCATATTATATATATATATATATATATATATATATATATATATATATATATATATATATATATATATAGCTGATGAACCGTTGCTCAAAACAACAAGATACTACAAGCAGGCTGATTTTGAGTCAAGCAGAGATCACATCAGTGACGCCCCTTCTCACTCCCTGCCGACCAGTGTGCAAACAGAATTGACTGAATGGGTCAAAGCAGGCATCGAAGCCTATGTCCCCATGCGAAAATTCTTTAGCAAGCCCCACTCTCCCCAATGGTTCACCTCGGAATGTGCAGCTGCCATTTCTTAGAGGTAACAAGCATTCCGTAAATTTGGCCGCCATAAGTCAGCTACTAATAGACATACATTTTTAGAGTAAAGAAATAAATGCAAGGCCGTGATAGGTGAAGCGAAGAGAAGGTATAATGAGTTAACAAAAAAACGCATCCAGTCACAGAAACTAGGTACTCGTGATTTCTGGAAAATCTACAATAGTGTAGTGAATAATGGTCAATCAGCGATTCCCCCACTATCAAACCACAATGATGTCGTATGCATGGCAGCTGATAAGGCTGAACTACTTGCCCAGCGCTTCGCTTCTAACTCTATTTAGACTCAGATAACCACCCCCTCCCCAAATTCCCATTGCGGACCGAAGCCACACTTGATAACCTGGTCATCACCCCATCCCATGTCAGAGACATCATAAAAAACCTTGACACCTCCAAAGCTTGTGGGCCTGATCTTATACCGGTAATAGTAATAAAGAAATGCTCTGCTGAACTGGTCCCTGTCCTCTCCAAACTCTACAATAAATGCCTAGCTGAATCTTGTTTCCCTGATTACTGGAAAATTGCCTCTGTGGTACCAGTCTACAAGAGTTCTGGAAATAGAACCGATCCTCACAACTATCGCCCAATCAGTCGGCTTTCGATCTTTGCTAAACTCTTTAAATCCTTAATAAATCTAGCGATAGTAAGGCACTTAGATAATGCTAAACTTCTATCTGACCGCCAGTATGGATTTAGAAAAGCACGATCTACTGCGGACATCCTAACAGTCATCTCTGAACGCATGTATCATACACTTGACAAGGCAGGTGAAGCTAGGGCAGTAGCGCTTGATATATCCAAGGCCTTTAACAAGGTATGGCATAAAGGGCTTCTCCTGAAAATACGCTCATACGGTATTACTGGGCAATTACTTAATATAATCAGATCCTTCCTAGACAAAAGAAAAATCCAGGTTGTCCTCGATGGCCGTTCATCTAAGCAACATGACATAAATGCTGGTGTACCCCAGGGATCTATCCTTGGACCTCTGTTGTTCCTGATCTATATAAACGATCTCCCTGATGACATAGTATCTGAGATTGGTTTATTTGCTGACGACACCACGCTTTACTCTCGTCATGTTGACAAAACCGATGCGATCATATCCGAGGCATTGGCTGAATCCTTAGAAAATGACCTCCAGGCTGTAGTGGATTGGGGTCACAAATGGTTGGTAACTTAAAATGCCGCTAAGACAAAGCTCCGTTCCCTCAATAACTACAACTACTGATTGTCATGGCTAATAACACCCTACCTGAGAGTTCATCATTCAAACTCCTCGGCCTAACCTTCACAGGTAACATGAATTGGAACAAATAAATCGAAGACATTGCCAAGGCTGCCGCAAAGATAGTTGGCTCCCTCTACCGTGCTAGTAAACTCCTCTCACCTGACATTATATCTGTATCTCTACAGAGCCACCATCCGCCCATGCATGGAGTATTGTTGTCACATCTGGGCTGGTGCATCATCTGCTAGTCTCTCCCTCCTTGACAAGGTCCAAAAAACAATCGCCAACCTAATAGGTCCCTCACTGTCAACCAAGCTCCAGTCCCTGTCCCATCGCCGCAATGTAGCACCCTTGTGCTTGTTTTACAAATACTTCAATGGATTATGCTTCGATGAACTGGCTACTCTGGTGCCCCCTCGACGTAAATTCACTAGACTAACTCGACAATCAACTAAATCTCACTCATTCACTGTGGAGGTCCCCAGATGTCGGAGAGCCTTCTTCTGAAATAGCTTCTTTCCTCGTGTTGCTGGCCTCTGGAACTACCTCCCTGCCCCCTGTTTCCCCGACAGTACAGACATGCAGAAGTTTAAAACTAATGTAAACAGACATCTCGCTGCGCAGATCCCAATCTAGGTTGACTGCTCCCTACCGTCTCCCCTCTTCTTTTTTCTCAGTAGCCCCTTACGTCTACAGTGGCGGCCTGCCTTGTTTGGGGTGAACTATGTTAATATATATATATATATATATATATATATATATATATATATATATATATATAATCTACATACATACATATACCATGCACCCACATACACTTTAAGCGTCCCACACGCAAGGGTTTACATCTACTCTATTTCCTCGCGTATACATGCTGTTCTTACGAAATCCTACAAACTGATCCCAAAGAGAAAGGTTCGACAAAAAGCGTCTACTCAACTAATAACCCTAATTCCAACCCTAACCCTAATTCCAACCCTAACTCCAACCCTAACCCTAATTCCAACCCTAACCGACCAATCGTAGAAAGTTGTTACTCCGCCTTGTTTCTAACACTGGAAATTACTTTTTCTCTGTTCTTAAAATCAAACGGAATTTCAATTAACAGAGTTCCTTTCCAAGAACTTCCCGTCTGTGGAACGCGTTGCTGTGGGATTGCTTCCCTGCACCATATAACGTGGCCGTTTTCAAGGCCAATAGCAACAAATGTCTATCGAGCCGTCTTCTTATAAGATCAAATGTTGTCCATCGTTTACAACCTTCTTCTAGTACTGAGGCATCATCGAAGTGAAAATCTTATTAACCCTTATCCTCAAGTGGCTTTTGGCCTTAATATGTGGGGACTCATCAGAGTAGAACATCAAGTCATTCATTTATCCCTTAGCTATCTATGTATATCGATCGCCCTCTCTCACGCATTTAGAGAAAGAGTGACTCTCTTTTTTCGGCATGGCCATCTAATTTACATATGTATGACAGTACACACCACAAACACGTATGTAAATTAAATGTAAAATAATAAATCTTTTGTATTTCTATGTAAAAATAAATGTTGTTTAAAATAAATGAATCTTCATAAAATGCTGAGTAAATCAAAACAATTAATTTTTATTTTTGTGACAAAAGTATTAAAAACGTGACTTTTTTTTATAATTTTGATTCAAATAAATTTCGTAAGTATAAAATCTTCACATAAACGTGACATTTTTTTTCATTTTTAATTAAGTGATGAAGAAGAAAAACACGGTAGAAATCAAAAGTGACCGTAAAAGGTAATTTTTGCTTCCCACAGCATTTTGGGTTCCTTTTTTATACAAGATCAAACAAAGTTTACGTAGATATGAACATCGGTAGTTCGCTTAAAGGTGAGATGATTTAAATAATTTAACAGAAATGTTATCTTTTGCTGGAGTTAGATACAAATTATGGATCGAAAAATACAGAAAGTAAAAAAGCAATGAAAGGGAAACAACTCTTTTCGAGAAAACAGAGTTATTTCCCTTGCATAGCAAATACAAATCTTCCATTTTGTTGCGATGATAATTTAAATATATGGCCAACGCCTTCAGATCCAGTTGTAAATTGTCTCCCTTAAAAATGACGTCGTAGATTAGTTCTGTGCCAAAAAGTCACGTTGTCGATAAAAATGTTAAAAAACTTTTAAAATGCATTAAAAAAAAGAAAATTCAATTCAATTTAACACAATTAATTTATCAAAAAATAAAACAAGTATGTTTCAGTTACCATGGAGAGAAAAGAAAAGAACACGGTCCGATTTATATTGGAACTAAACTTTATCCAATATTTTAAAAAAATTAATTCAAAAAGAATAGTTGTGTGTTGTTTCTGCATCTTTTAATACAGAAACAACACACAACTATTCTTTTTTGTTTCTTTCACGTTGTTTCCTGGATTTTGAAGACTACAAATCGTTTATTATTTTGAGTTGAACAATTTGAAAACAATTTGATTTACATAATTATTCAAATGAAAACATACAAAGTCAAGCAATTATATCGAAATTTCATTTTTAAATTTGATTTTAAGATAATAAAAAGTTCACTTTTACAAGTACACCATTTTTTTTTCATTTCAGCTTTTTATATATAAAAATAAATAAATAAATGTTTCTGATTTTTTTTGTATAATTTGGATTAGTCGGACTACTGTTCTTATCTTGAGCGTTATTCTCACAACGTTTTGGCCGATGTAACCTTCTTCAGGCGTATCTTGTCGAACTCGGGAATCTTTCTGTCGAACTCGAGAATCTTTCTGTCGAACTCGGGAATCTTTCTGTCGAACTCGGGAATCTTTTTGTCGAACTCGGGAATCTTTCTGTCGAACTCGGGAATCTTTCTGTCGAACTCGGGAATCTTTTTGTCGAACTCGGGAATCTTTCTGTCGAACTCGGGAATCTTTCTGTCGAACTCGGGAATCTTTCTGTCGAACTCGGGAATCTTTCTGTCGAACTCGGGAATCTTTCTGTTGAACTCGGGAATCTTTTTGTCGAACTCGGGAATCTTTTGTCGAACTCGGGAATCTTTCTGTCGAACTCGGAAAAAAAACTCGAGCGCTGACGGAATAATATCATGTTTTCTTTCTTTCATCTTATGAAAACATTGACAAAATTTTACCCCCCCCCCCAAAAAAAAACATTATTTTCACAAAAAAAAATGATTTTAATCTATGTATTGTATATTTTTAAATTTAATCGTCTTATATTAGCGTCTGCCAGTTAGAGCTTGGCAGTTTGAATGCAGGGCTTGGCTATCGCTAAGAACGGGAGCCCTAACCCTACCCCCAAACCCTAACGGGAACCATAACCTTAAACCGTAACCCTAACCCTAACCCATAACCATTTTTCTTTCTTCCTTTGTTTTATGTTAGCAAGAAGAAAAATAAAAACAGCGAAACGAATGAAAAAGAAAACATTGACAAAATCCCCCCCCCACTAAGAATTTTTTTTCTTTCTACACATTTGATTGAAAATGGTTCATTTGACCCCCCCCCCCCATCACCCTACTGTTTGTTCGGTTTTTATCTTTTAATCTATGTATTTTTTCTTTGAATTTATTCGTTTTATATTATCGCCTGAAAGCCTTCCATTAACGCTTGGCGTTTTCGCCTCGGCAACTCTCGGGCGCTTCCGCGACCTGTCCGATCGTTACCGACGCGAAGTCACGGAAATCAGGCGCGTCATCTATAACAGCACCCATAATTCTATTCAATAAATTTGGCACAAAATAAATCAATCTCGCATCAGTTGACATGTAGGGAGAAATGGAGGAACGGATACAGTGGCCCAACACGTGTTTAATTTCGCTTTGAATTGCTGCGTCGTTTGCGCATTTACTAAATCTCCTGATCCAGAGATCCTTATCGGTATTTTTAAAAGAACATAACTTTCGTTTATTTCATTTTTATTCAAATTAAAATTGTTAATGATTTATTCGGAATTTTATGTTAACGATTAATTAATCTTCATAAAATCTGATTGTGAAAAAAGAATAAACGCGTGACGTTCGTTTCTATTATTTTGATTCAATTAAATTTCGTTAGTATAAAATATTCACATACGCGTGACATTTTTCGTTTGCAAATCAAACGAAAAACAAAAACTGACCTTTGTTGTATTGTTTCAGTTTACGTAGATATGAACATAGGTAGTCGCTTGAAGATCAGACGATTTCAATTATTTAACAAACATGTTATTTTGCTTTATTCTTTAATGGCGCTAGATATTCATTTATTACGCGAAAAATTGAAGTAAAAAGCAATGGAAGAGATAACAAATTTTCCAATTTATTGCGCTGTGGTTATTAAGTAAAAGTGACGATAACAAATGCATAGATAATAAATCTTACAATCAGTAGTCACACATGAAAATTATACAGGTTAGTAGAAAAATCAATTTTCTTGCGTTTGGTAATAGTTATTTGTTGTCTATTTGTTGTTTTTTACTCCTTTTTATTATTATCTATAATCGCCAAATTTATATAGGAACACTCGCCCAGATCCGGTCCAGGTTCGGCTCCATATCATCCACTCACGTTCACAAAGTGGAATTTTTAGTATCGTTTTCTGTGTTGTTTGTTTTATACAAGATCAAATAAAGTTTACGTAGATATGAACATCGGTAAGAGAGCTCCAATTATTTAACATAAATGTTATCTTGATTTTTTTTTTTGCAGGTGTTAGATACAAGTTCTGGAGCGAAATAAAAAGGGAAGCAACTCTTGTTGAGACAACAGAGTTATTTCCCTTACATAGCAAAGCCAA
The DNA here is from genome assembly GCA_963556195.1 of Sepiola atlantica. NCBI lineage: Eukaryota > Metazoa > Mollusca > Cephalopoda > Sepiida > Sepiolidae > Sepiola > Sepiola atlantica. The sequence goes on along the minus strand of CAUVYP010001154.1, from coordinate 9,999,400 downwards.
ATTTCCCATTTAGTTGCGATGAAAATAATTCAAATATACGGCAAACACGTTCAACTCCAGTTATAAACGTTCCAGGCCACGGGCTTCTTTAAGAAGACCGGTTCGGGCATTTTTAACAAGAGCCAACAAAACAAAAAATGGTTGAAAAACAATTGTACAACAAATAAATGTTACCAAAGGCAAGATAAGTTACTCCTTAAATTAAATAAAATCACGTAGTTTCATTGGTTTTAAAGACTAAAATTCGTTTATTATTTTGATCGGGAATAATTCAAAAACAATTTTCGTTACATATAAAAATAAAAACATGCAAAGTCAAGCAATGCCGATTCTAATTTTTTAAAGTTACAATATCAATTTATTTGTTATTGTTGCTTACGATGTATGTAATTACTAATTATGGTCTCCCCACGAGGGCTGAGTTAGACACAAGATCGGTTTTAATGTGGGGGTTGCCAGCTACCTCAAAAGACGCACTCTAGATTGGAACAAAAATAATACTTGCCCCAGAAGGATTTCTTCTTTACTGACAGAGGACAGAAAAGATGAAATATAGTATCAGAACAGATACTACACTTTGAAACGAAAAAATATAAAATATACATTTTAACAAGGTAGGCACAAGGCCATCAAAAGTGTGAGGTAATGGGGGTCGTTGGTCTGTGTTATAATTTGTTAGCTAGCATCATGGCAGTCACCACACTACCACATTTACTCTAGGGAATAAACTTACTTAAAATATTCATCCTACTACTAAACTTTGTCATCAGATACTATGGTTATGTTGAAGCGGTTAGTTCCCAACATGGCTGCCAAATTTTATCAGTTAGTTTTCTCTGATTTTGCAGACGGTGTTAAGGCGAATTAATCCACCGTATAAATTCGTTGTCTGATTTTTACTGATTTCTTGTATTTTTTTTATTTTAAAAATATTTATTTGTTTTCTAATTTTTGCAGATGAGTCCGCTGTGCAAATTATCCGTCGTATAAAAAATAATTGATTGAATACGCCATTTAGCATGATGTTTAATTAGTAATATATTTCAGCCAAGTGAAGTCTAACCTGAATAAATTGAAATACAAGTTGATGTTTTCAAATGAAAACCAAGGCAATTTTATAATAATTGATTGCATCCTAGGAGTTGATATATTTCAATTTATGAAAGGCTCGAGGATTATTGAATGCATAAATGAGCAGGCCTGGAATTTGCTTCAGGGGGTTGCCCCGGTTGGAAATGTACAACACTTTTTATATCCTCATCAAATCAATCCTGTGGGATCTGGAAGCTCCAAAAACCTATTCGGATCCATTCCCAGATATATTTAAAACTTCCAACGTGGAAAGAAATTTGGAAAAAATGTTTGCTGTAGACTCAGCTGCTGCCTCCCTTGACGATGAACTAATTGGTGACTATGACAGGATTACAATTAATAGCTTTAAGGAATCTATTGAATTCAGGGACAATTCTTATTTGGTGGATCTACCTTGACATAGGGACAAACTCGATTCCGTTTCTTCCAACTTCCAAATCGCTCTTAAAGTGCTTGACAAAACAATGCTTTTTTGAAAAGAAAACATTTGACTATGACCTATACTGATATTTTTCATCAGCAAGAGTCCGAAGGGATCATCGAAAGAATAGAAGTTGCCCCACAAGATTTCCACAAGTACATTTGGATACCCCATAGACCGGTCTTCAAGTTTGAACAACAGGTAACTACTGAATTCAAACCTGTTTTTAACTGTTCACTAAAGACTGGGAGTGGTTACTCTTTCAATGAAGCATGTTATCCTGATGTGAAGAGAATGAATAACATGCTTGAACTTTTGCTTCTGTTTGTCACTAACACAACCGTCTTATTAGGGAATATAAGGAAAGCCGTTTTGATGATCAGACTCAAGTCTGATGAGGACAAAAATAGATTTTGTTTGTGAAGGATGGAGATAAGTTGATTTGTTTCCAATATTGTACATTGATATTCGGCTTCAATGCCAGCCGTTTCATTTTAAATTATGTTCCCAAGCACCATGTGAGTCGTTATATAAATGATGCATGTACTGAGATGCTGGAAAATCGATTTTATGTCTACAACTTATGCATGACTAGCAATTCTTCCGAGGAGATAATCAGCCTCTAAAAAAATGCAGTGCCTCGTTTGCAAGAAGGAAATTCCCAGCTGAGGTCGTGTAATTCAAATTGTAAACCCCTAAGAGATATGATAAATGAGGATGGCAGAATTGTACTACATGGTTTTAGGGTATAAATATCACCCTGAATTGGACACTATCAGCATTGCTAACACTTCAGTTCAAAAGAGCATAATTTCAAAGAGGAATATTCTGGCTCAGACAGCAAAAATATTTGACCCTTTGTCACGTTGTTCTCCTATTACGATTAAAGCAAAAATACATCTCCGAAGATTATGGTTGCTCAAGTTGAGTTGGGATGAGCAGGTACCTACTGACTTAATAACGATCTGGTCGAATTTGTCCGACGACCTCTCTGGACTAAGTGATCTGTTTTTCACAAGACAGGCTGTGGACTCTGACAGCCAACTGAGATTATATTTATGCTGTGATGCGTCACCTCAATCATATGGATTTGTTGTTTATGGCGTGCATAATGGGAAATACCATGTAATATTTTCTAAATTTAAAGTATGTCCGATGAAGACAAAAACATTACCTATGATGGAGTTGCTTGCTGTGTATATTGAATTCAAGACTTTAACCATGTTACTGAGGTACTACTCCGGTATCAACATTAGGAACATCTTTGTTTCTGTGGATGCGCAAGTTGTATTATCTTGGCTTCTCACAGAGAATATTAAAGAAAAACGTCTGTATGCCAGGAACAGAATCAGAGACATTCAAGAAATGAAAGAGAAGTTGAATAAGGAATTTGGGGTCGACATTCATTATAAATATGTCCTCTCTGTGGACAAGCCAGCTGATCTTCTTTCACGTGGTATCACCCGAGAAATATTTAAGCAGAGATGTGACTATTGGATATATGGGCCCACGTGGCTGATTGGGGAGCCTGAAAACTGACCTACAGGTGTGCTGAGCTGTCTGAGCCCTGAAAGCAAGTGTCACGTGGAAAACGTTTTCCATAATAGTGAAGCTATTGGGGAACCACTGATTCCATTTGACAAGTTCTCCGACTTCAACAAGCTAATTCGTGCAACTGCCTTCATTTTCAAATTTGTAAATGTATGCAAACGACAAAAGGAACAATCTGATGCAAAACAGACAGCATTAAATTACTTTCTAAAATCGATGCGACTACAAGCATTTGATAAGGAAATTAGATCCTATTTGAAGGATCCTATTAACAAGGAAATTCCTTTGCTGGTGAGGAATATTAACGTTTTCATCGATTCTGACGGGATTCTGCGAGTGGATAGCAGAATTTCCAATTCAACAAGATATGAATATGATTTTGTCTATCCTATTTAAATTGCCAAACATCACCTTCTTACAAAATTAGTAATCATTGATAGCCATCATCGATGCAAACATTTGGTATTGGCACGACAGTGACGAAATTGAGATTGTCAGGATATTGGGTGCCACGGGCTAGGCAGTCTGTGAAGACTGTGATCTCTAACTGCAATACTTGTCGAAAATTCAACAGCCTAGCTTTCAACTACCCCAAGTTGACAAATTTGCAAACAAAACAGAGTGAGGTTGATAAACCCATTCCAATACACTGGCATTGATTACACGGGTCACATCTGGATTCAATCTGGGATAGAAAGTCTCATAAGATGTATTTACTGATTTTCACATGTATGAACGTGAGAGCTATTCACATTGAACTTGTCCTTGATATGAGCACACAAGCCTTTGTCCAAGCCTTGGTTCGATTTTCTAACATTTACGGAGCACCCAGTCACATATACGGTGACAATGCACGTTCTTTTAATGCAGCCTTAGGTGATGATGTAATAAAACATCACATCGACAGTAATAAGTTCTGGAACAAGCTCTGTCATCAAACATATAAAACTACCTTTAAACTATCCTTTGATTGGAAGTACTTGGGAAAGAATGATCAGGGTGATAAAATCCTACCTATTTAAAACTCTGGGCCGATCCAAAATCGGTTATTTTAACCTTCTAAGTGTCCTATCAGACATTCAAAGAGCAGTAAACTCCAGACCTCTGACCTACAGTTGTTCTACAGATGTTGATCTGCTCCCCTTAACACCCAACTGTTTCATACATCCAAACATAAATTGTGAGCTCTCTTTCCAATCTGAAACACACAGTTTGGTCGTGACAGAACCAATCACTAGATCTCTCCTTGTGAGTACCTTGGAAAACAGAGAAGAATAAATGTCTAGATTGAAAGACCTGTGGCACGATAAATATTTGCTTAGTCTGAGAGAAAGTTGCAAGGATTTGCATTAAATTTAATTTCACAATAAAATCAATGTCAATGATGTGATACTCATTAAGAATTCAGCCAAGCCCAGGCTTTTCTGGAAGCTAGGCAGAGTTATTGACTATTTAGTATAAGTTAAATAAATGTTGGATGGATTCTAATTTTTTCAGCCTTACTATGGAATTTTTATACACTCATGAAGCCTCCTCATGAATATCGATTATATTTGGTATATCATGAAAATATCTGTTCTTGAAATGGGCAGAAACAATTGTTTGTAAATGAAAGTGTGTCTGAAGGAAATATGGAATGTTTCTCTGAATAACTAAAGTTTTCATGATGTTAAATTAAGAGTTCTAGGCGTAAACTGTTCAGCTACAACCTTTGTGTTAACCTAAATTAATTTATAATATATATATATATATATATATATATATATATATATATATATATATATATATATATATATATATACAAGTTTTTTAATAATAAATATTTAAATATATAATTAAAACTTGAAATGTGATTATTGTGTAAAATAAGAGACACCCAATAAGGCATAATAAATAAATCCATAATTTCATAAAACCTGAAATAATTCAAACAAAAGATGCCCCCAACCCGAAAACATTTGTTATTTCAATTTTTGAAAAGGAAATACTTATTATTATCGATTAAACACTAATTTGTAAGATTCTAAAAATCTGTTCTATTAAAAATTGAACAAAACAATTTGATCAAATTTTAGTGTGTTTTTTTCACTTTGTAAGTTCAATAGAAAAATGATGCCCTGAAGTCAATATTTCTACCTTCATTTAACGTTTTTGTTAGTAAGCGGGTTCAGTTTCCTGTCTAATTTTACCGTCAAATGACTGATCTGCACTAAATTCCGAAAATGCGGAATTAATTTGGCTAAAGGGGAACGTTGTCAGTTTAAGTTACACAGAAAAGTAGGTGTGTATAAAATATTTCACACTCGAGAACTCGTAAACCAAAAATACAAAATAAAACAAAAAATGAATGCAAATAAGCAACAACAACACATACTTTATATAAAACACATTAGAATGAACTTCTTAATCGAATTTGCCTGAAAACTCAACGGGTGGAAACGATTTGTATGTTTTTTAAAAAACATACTATAAATGGTTTCCACACCTTAAAACAAGGTGAGTTCGATAGAAAATTTCATTCTAATGCGTTTTATATAAATTATGTGTGTGGTTTTGTTTACGAGTTCTTGACTGAACTTCGACACTAACAACTGAACAATTTTTTTTCAATTTTTTGATTTGAAAATTTGATATTTAATCAAAATGATAGTAAAATTAAACCCAACAACAAAACTAATATCTATTTTAGAAATGGTGGGGTCGAGGTGTACTTATCCATCTACAAAAATATTTATTCATGTGTTCGTATTTATTGCATATTGAATTAGAATTGACGTCTACCAGTTTTTAGAATCGGCTATAAATATTTAAGGTATAACAATACGAGAAACATTTCTTATTCAAAGGGAAACAACTCGTGAATTTTATCGCCATGAGTTATCTCCCGTCATACAAAAATCTCCAGATAAAATAATTATCTCGTTCGTTATTATAATAGAAATATTGGCGACATTTTGCAAGATTTATAAATAAATATAAAACTGAATTCAAATTAATAATGACATGATGACTAAAAAAAAATGAAAGCAAAAAACGAATAGTAACAGTGAACACAATATAACAACCTCTATCTCCCTCTCTCACACACACACACACACACATATATATATATATATATATATATATATATATATATATATATATGAGGAATAAAAGAAACTATGTTTCAGACAAAATGTAAAAATAAAAATGGAATAAAGGATAAGCTAATCAACAACTAGCAAAAATAAACTCAAAACACATATTGAAAAGTCATACCAAAATATTTCGATTGTTAAAATACAATCATCATCAATCGGCAGCAAAACTTTAATTAAGGTTTTTAATTAAAGTTCTGCTACCGATTGATGATGATTGTATTTTAACAATCGAAATATTTTGGTAGAACTTTTCAATATGTGTTTTGAGTTTATTTTTGCTAGTTGTTGATTAGCTTATCCTTTATTCCATTTTTATTTTTACACATATATATATATATATATATATATATATATATATATATATATATATATATATATATATATATATATGTGTGTGTGTGTGTGTGTGTGTCTGAAAGGATTAAATAGAAAAAGAGTCCAATTAACTTTTTTTAAGTATAATTAAAATTTTTTGAAATATTTATTTTTTGAAATGTGAAACTAAAACGAGATTAATATATTGCCCTATTTCTGAAATACTTTTCTTAAGAAAGTAATTTAACCCAACAATGACAATTATAATTTTGTGTCTATTGCCCCACGCCCCCCCCCCCTTCGCCAATGATGTGGACTGTACATTATTTTCGGCACGAATGCACCGGTATGTCCCCCAATATATATATATATATATATATATATATATATATATATATATATATATATATATATGTATATATATATATATATATATATATATATATATATATGTATATACATGTGCGTGTGTGTGTATAAATATATTTGTATATATATAATGGAAAATATATCTCTCTCTATATATATATATAGTGCAATATATATATATAATGCAATATATATATATATATATATATATATATATATATATATATATATATATATATATATATATATTATACGCACACAGTAACACCTTCAGATACAAAAACACGGCAAATACGGCACTTGCGACCCGGATATGGCAACTTAAAGATGAAAATACAGCCTTTACCATCAAATGGAAAGTAATTGAGAGAAAACCACCCTTCTCTCCAGCCATAAATAGATGTCCTCTGTGTGACGCTGAAAAATACCATATATCAAGGGCCATCATTGACCCAAATACAGTCTGTTTGAATAATCGAGATGAAATCTTTAAGGGGCTCATCCACAGGAGACAAGAACTACTCATAAACTGGACTCACTGATACACATAAAAACCTATCTACCCCCTTCTGCCAAATTCATAACCCCATAATTACCCCATTAAATACCGACTTCCAGTCCCTAAACTTTTCCCAACTATCACCCTCCTAATTATAAATAAAATTAAAAAATACGTACAAATACCTCAATCAACCCATATACACACTACTTTTCAAGAGCAATAATTTCAACTTTCCCAAAAATATTTCTCCAGTCATTAAGAAAGTAACACCCTCATTTCACAACATTATTATTACTCCCATAAGTCCCCACCATTTGTCGGTCATAATACTAATCTCCCATATCTCCCAAACAGATCCAATTAAACGGTTTCAAACCATTAAAAAACTTTACAGAATTACTGTCCTTAGACCGCCCGGATGATACCTTTCTTTAAATTCCTTCGGGATTGATTTTAAATACTTTAATCCAGGATTTAAACACGAAATTAATTCATGTTGTTCCTTTTAACCTCTTTAACCTTTAAACCCATTTTCTCTCCCTAATTCCTTTAGAAGACACATCATTAAACCCCAAAACAGTAACGGCCAAATATACGATACTCATAATATTGACTCACGGGAATATAGAAAAAAAATTTATTTTTTTATTTTTTATTTTTTTTATATCTCTTTAAATCTTCTCCGGTTTCAATCTCAACTGTTACTTTTCACCCTCCCCCTTTTTTTGAAACCTTATTAAACCTTCCTTGCACTAAATTTAAACAAACATACACAACACTCTACGCAAATAACGCGTCCAAACGAGATTGACACGTGACTTCACATTTCCGAAACATGTTACAACAGAAGATGGCTAAGTCATTCCGTGCTTGAAACCGACGGTACGTATGTTGTACTAATTTTTCTGTACCAGAATAAATAAATATTAAGCTCTTAATTGTATATTTTTAACTTTAATTCTTAATTAATCGAGCACTCTGCTGGGATTTTGCCTGCTATATTACAAAGAAGTATATATATATATATATATATATATATATATATATATATATATATATATATATATATATAATTATAATTGGTAACGAATTCAGAAGTCTATGACTAGACTTCAAACGTTTAACAAACAAAAAAAACTCAGTTCGGTTCAATTCCTGTAGAAGCACAAAAACCCTCTGTGTAACTTCGAGCTCCAATGAACGAAAACAATTCGGCTCACCGCAGAATCTCACTAGACACTCACGTTTCTCGTTTTTCTTTCTTCTGATTTCCTTGTCTTTTTATTAGCTGATTTTCCCTCAGTTAATTCCGCTTAACCAATCAGAAAAAAACATAATCCGCTGGCTCACTATTTTTTTAACCACACTCATATTAGAATTTCTATTTTGTAACTTTTTCGGCTCTCCAGAAGGGTTCACGACCCCAAAATAAAGCGAACAATGATAACAGAGTACAGTGTTTTTAATAAAAATAATGATTTTTTTTTTGTTGGTATAATTTAAAACTGGCTCCCCAGAAGGGTTCGCCATCCCGCTGACTTCCGGGTTATCCTGCAGTAAATTTCAAGTACGGATGATCATAAATGATAAAAGAAACATTTTTTTAACGGAAAATTTAGAATTGTATTTTTAGTAAAATAAAATATTTTTTTAATGAAAATATAACAAATCTTTAATAAATAAAAAATCTTGGGGTTTATAGAATTTGGAATATTCGAACTACTGCTCTCATGTTGGATGTTTTTATCAAAACGTTTCGGCCGATAATTGCTATATTTGAACTTTGAATTCTTATCCTGACTGATCAACTTTCTCGGAATAACAAAAACCAGCCTCTTATAGAGAACTCCGTTTGTGTGGAAAGAATATCAGTTGATCTTTTGAAAAAATAAATACTCGTTATGTATTGTTAATTTGTCCTCATTGTTTATACAATATATGATTCTAATTTGTGATAATCAATTCATTTTGATGGAGTTAGGGTTGTTTCCCTTTCATCGGGTTTTCAACCTTTTCACATTTTGACATTCGTGGCTGAATTGCGTATATGTAACGTTCAGTGTCCTAGTAGCACAATTAGAACAAGAACAGTAGTCCGAATATTCCAAATTCTACAAATTGTCAACCCTCGTCTAAAAAATTCCGAAACATAAAAATCTTGGAGTTAACCAGTTTATTTGTGTTTAAACTTATTTTTCGTTGGAAAAAATATAAAATGATTTAAATTGGCACTTCTGCAGATTAGGGACGGGCTGAAATTTATTTGTGTTCATTTTAGAAGAGCTCCAATATTGTAAGGGGCCGACAACTCCTCCCCCCCTACAGAGTCTTTTTGGACAAATTTCTGAATTGTATACCGCTTTAGAGTGTTTAAGTTTTGAGTGGAACACTAATAGACTGACAGATGAGCAGAGAGAAGGTGAAGGATGGGGAGAGAGGGGGGGGGAGAAGAAAAACGACAGCTTCAAACTGTCTCCTTCTATCTCCTTCTTCCTCTCGCTCTGTTCCCCTCTCCCCCTCTCTCTTTAAATTTATATATCGGTTCAAGATAGAAAAAAAAAAAGAATTTTTCAAACTGTATAAAATTTAAAAAATGTTAAACCAAATACGATGACTTCTAATTTCAATTTTTAAACTGTTCGTTTTGAAATGAAAAAATATACTGTTGATTTTCCCAAATTTTAATAAATTTAAATAAATTAAAATAAATTTTCAATAAATGTTCTATTAATTAATTGAATTTGCATTACTTGTTTAAAAAATTCATATTTTCAATTTTCAAAGAAATTATCCACTAAAAAGTGAAACAAAAAGAGAGTTGTCGGCCCTTTACACTATTTCATGTATTTCAATATTTGGCGCTTGTTCGTAATACTCCACCACCCGTTTTCCCCAATTTTTTTGACTGCAAACGGGTAAAGACTGTCCCAACGGGGTCATCTGTTGGCTATAGGTGGTGCCCCGTGATGTCTAAGGACAAGATCCTGGTGGATGAGAAGTCTGTATCCTGGTTTCCTAAATGGTCACGTGATTTGCAACACTTCATTTTGGCCCTAACTTGGACTAGACGAGAGGTTAGAGTGAACCGATCCAACCGAGCGGCCGACCATGACGTCATGCCTTATCAAAAATAGTTCATCCCGATTGTACAATAGAAGCTGATCTTACTTAGATCAGATGCCCATCTCATCCGTGATGAGCTCAGAGGAAGATTCAATCTGAACAGTATAGGGAGATATGTGAAGAACTGGAGACTTCGATGGTATGGCCACGTTGAAAGAATAGATGAGGGTTCTTGGGTTAGAAGATGTAGAACAGTTGAGGTAACAAAGCTTCTTAAAAGGGGAAAATCAAGAACATAGAAGGAACTGATAAGGATGGATCTGGTAGTTAGAGGGAGGAATAAAGACCTGGTCAGAGATAGGTTAGTTTGCATGTCAATTTCTAAAAGCTGCTTAGCATGTAAAACAAACGTTAAACAGAATATGATGATTTCGAATAAATGATTCCAAGTAGAGTATCTGTTCTATAGTCAGAAGAGGAGAAATCATTCATGACTGAGGCAATTTTTTGATCTGAATGATTAAAAATGTTTATTTTGTTTACTTCAAACTAAAACGTATTGCCACTAGAACGTTAGGGGCTACTGGGATAGGGGCCAGATTTAGACGGGGACAATTTGGGTGAAAAGCTGAACAGCAATCTGTTTGTTCACATTACATTTAAATTTCTGAATATTCCGTATGGTCGATGGAGCAGTGAAGAAATTCCGAATGCAAGCGGTCCAAGGAAAGATCAGAATAGAAAATTCTCTGGGGGCATCTGTAGTGAAGGGTGGGATTTTGCTGCTAGTTGGGTAGGTCGGGAGTATTGATTTATTCCTCTCCAGGAGTTAGGCACAAGGCCAGTTTTTATCCTACTCCCACAAGTAAGATGTGACACAAGGTCGGGTCGGGAAAGTGGGGTTTGAAAAGCCAGCGCCCGAGAGGTGAGCACTCTGGCCATTTAAAAATTGCCTGGGCAGTCCCGTCGGCATTCCCCGGTAGGGGCACCTCAGACAGTAAGCAATAAACTTTCTCCTCCCCAAAGAGGGGAGGCAAAGCTTGGGAGGGTGGACCTCCTATAACTGCACAGGACAGACCCATTGACCAGCGTAAGTCAAGCCCCGAAGAACAAGACAATACCAGTATGGGGTGCAGTATCCATCGGAACAGATACTACACTTTGATCTTAGCCAAAAGGTCAAGAATTGATGAGTATTTTCGTTGAAGAAGTGGATACAAGTGCATCAGAGCACATTCCATGGAATTATTTGTAAAACAAGCACAGGGATGCAATACTGTGGCGATGTGACAGGGGCTTGAGCTTGGCAGACAGTGGTGAAGAAACTCTTTTTTGCACCCTGTCCAAGGGGGAGAGGATTGTGGTTGGTGCACTTGCCTGGATGTGACAACAATATTCCATACATGGGCGAATGGTTTCTTTATAAAGATATAGGATACTATGTTTCGCCTGGAGATTCTCGGGTGCTGACTGGAAATTTCGATGTCTTTTCAGAATCTGGGAAGCTCCAGAGTGGTGGCACCCAATAGCTTGTGGAACGCATCCTGTCTCTGACGGTGGGCATTGTCTATTGTGCATTTAAAAATGCGAGTTTCGGATTATTGTAGTTCATAGGCCGAGCACAACCTTTGAGCGGATTTCCTTTTTTCCGCAGTTGTAGGTGTTCAACACGGGTCCAAAGTACATAGTTTTAATGGGTTTTTGGACTGCCATCCTGAGAGAGATAAGGTCGTGTAGGAGATGGCTAGAGTATCGGATACATGTCAATGCTGTGTGTCTGATCAAATGGTTAAATGCGATCTTGATCATACAAGCCGGGAGATGTGGACTATGGCTTCCTATTAAGATGTTAGTTAGAAAGGCGATGTAAACTTTATATCATGTCATACGTTCCATTGTTTAGGCTGATCAGAGAATACATTGATTATGGTCTGGTTGAATTTAAACAATGACTAGTTTAGCCGGGTACTGGAAGTTGAATACCTTATTGCTGGAAAGATGCGATTTTATTCAGCGGGCTCTACTTTAGTGGGGTTAGAGTTTACCGAGAGTAAGCAATGATTTAGTTTAAAAACTAAGATCTCTCCATTAGATATAGTCTGAACCTCACACGACAAAAAAGCCAAGTCAAAAACATTTAGAAAATAAATTAACCCAGGAAATGGCTGGAGATGTATTCTATAACCCAAACACTAGTTATGGGGCCAGAAACGTGTGACTAAAGAGCATTACAAGGTTCAATTAAATAAAGTATCTAACAAAGCTGAGGACTTCAACACAGAAGATCGTAAGGAAGAGTTCTGTCGAAAGAAAGCTGTGAAAGCCAGGTTTTCAGATATATTATGTAGGGATGACTAAAAGAATAGAGTATTCAGGAGGGCTAAACAGATGGCAGCAACAAATATGGATATTGTTGGAGAGAAGTGCATTCGGAATGACAATCGAGTGTTAACAACAAATGAACAGGACAAGATGGCTGCTTGGAAATGCCACTATAAGAAATTATTGAATACTGAGTTTTCATGGAACCATGAAAATCTAGTAGTTGTTGAAGCAGTATCTGGTCCAGCTATAAGAATTGAGAAAGAAATAGTATGGGAGGCTGTGAGTAAGATGAAGAAGGGTAAGGCTGGAGGACCATCAGGCATCAGAAATGTTGAAGACTGTGCATAAAAGAACCATTGAAATGATCACAGACTTGACAAATCAGATCATAAAAACAGAGGTTGTCATCCCGAAAGATAGGAAACTTCGTACATTGCCCGGTTTGTTTTCTGTTCTAAAGAAAATGTTGGGATGGTCTTACTAGAGTGTTTTTTGATTGTCCCGATCTTTATCATGTTCCCATATTGTAATTTTTTTCATAAAAAAATAATTTTAAATATTTCAGGATATTTTAAGTAGGGTAGTCTAGAGAGTAAATGTGGTATTGTGGTAACTGCTAAAGTGTAGTATATGTTCTTTCGTTCTCGGTCAGACGAGGAATCCTTCTCGACTGAGGTAAATTTTGTCTCTCAAGATCTAGATTTATCCACATGAAGTTACCTAATGACGACAAAAACACACACAGACAATAACAGCAAATAGTTTAACACCTTCATTTTTTAGTTTCGCCATTCTCCTCAACTTATTTTTTACTTAAACCGTGTAAAAGATTAAAAGAAAATGTGTTTATGAATTTTTGAGATGAGGATTGATAATTTGCATAATTCGGACTACTATGCTCATCTTTGACATTTCCAAAGTTTGCAAGAACACTCGTGAACAAACTGACTCCCAAAATTATCATTCCATAACTTTCGTCCCGCTCTTCACTAAAATCTTTTCATCCTAAATCAATCTCGCAATAATCCACCATTTTCAAAACGATAAACTTCTCTCTGACCAACAATATAGATTCAGGCCATCCTCTTCAACTGGGCAAATAATCCTATAAATAAATCAGGTGCAGCTTGATATCTCCAAAGCTTTTGACCACGTCTGGCATGAAGTTCTTCTCAGGAAAATCAGCTCGTACGCTATTACTGCACGAATATTAAATATACTCAGCTTTTTCTTTGCTAAAAGAAAGATTCAGGTAGGCTCCTTCTACCAGGCTAGTAAACCTCTAACAGCTGCCCGTATCCGAGATCTTTACAAAGCCATCATTCAACCAACAGGGAGAATTGTTGCCACATTTGGGCTGGTGCACCAACTATTGGTATCTTCCTCTTGGACAGGATTCAAAAAAAGAAAAGCGATTTCTAATCTAATAGGTCCCGTACTGTCTGCAATGCTCCAGTCTCTGTCACATCGCCAGTGTTGCATCAAGTACTTCCACCGTACCTGCTACGATCAACTTACTGCATTTGCACTTCCCAAACGAAAATACTCTCGACCCACCCGACGAGCAGCAAAATCCCACCCCTTCACTGCAGAGATCCCGAGATGCCAGAAGATGTCTACTCTAATATCTTCTTTCTTCAAATAGCTTGACATTGGAATTCCCTTCCTGCTCACTGTTTTACCCGACTCTACCAACATTCAGAAAAGTAATTGGAAGGTGAACAAACATCTTGCTACCCAACTCCCCACCCAGGTTTTCCTAAATTACAGTTGTTAGTACTGGCAATATGACGTGTTAGGAGCATGGACGGCGGCACCGGGTGGGGGGCTCAAGCCCCTCACTTTTTGACTTGCCCCCCCACACTTTACGGTCATCAATAATTAAGTTATATACGAATGTGTTTAACCCCCCCCCCACTTTTATAACTGTCCCGCCGGCCCTGGAGTGAAATGTGTGTTTGTATTGTTCCAAACACGACAATGATCAATAGTTTAACTTTTCAATAAGTTAAATATCTAAATCATGTTTTAGTAAAAACAAACCTTATCAAAGTTACGGATAGGCGAGAAACTCAAAGCCACGCCATAACATCAAATAGTTTAACTTATAATAATTACACACACAGACACACACACATAAATGTGCGTATATATATATTACACACACACGCATGTAAATAAACAAATATATGCACTTACACAAAAAAAGTAAATTAACAAAAAAAATCACTATTTTATTAAAAACGAAAAAAAAGACGTAATTCAAAAATTTCATTTCACTATTTTGTGTTTTTTATTCTTTCTATTTTTCAGCGATTATCAAGGGCCCACGTGCTGGGCTCATGAACAGACATATTGTTTCGATAATCGCTCAAAAATCGAAAATTAAGCAACATATGAATCAGGTGGAGCTTGATATCTCCAAAGCTTTTGACAACGTTTGGCATGAAGTTCTTCTCAGGAAAATCAGCTCGTACGCTATTACTGCACGAATATTAAATATGCTCAGGTTTTTCTTTGCTAAAAGAAAGATTCAGTTTGTTCTTGATGGCCGTATATCTAAACATCACATCAATTCGCGTGTGCACCAGTGATTGATACTTGGATCACTATTATTCCTGATCTTCATAAATCACCAACGTGATGCAATTGCATCTGAGATGGTTGTATTTGCTGATGGCATGGCGCTCTTTTCCTGGCATGAGAGCAAAGCGCATGCCCACACATGGAGGGTATAGGTGAATCCTAAGAAAATGACCTCCAGTCTGTAAAGGAATGGAGCAAAAAATGGATGGTCACTGTTGCAGAGGTAGGCTCCCTCTAGCAGGCTAGAAAACTTCTCACGAAAAAAAAGACGTAATTCAAAAATTTCATTTTTTATTTTCAATAAAATATTTTTTCAAATTTAATTCCAGTTTTCCATCTTTCCACACACACATAAATAAATGGCAGTATACACACACACACACATTTAAACGTCACTAAACACAAACATCACATACACACAAATATACACACGTTACACACACACACACATAATATTATTCTCAAACTTATTTTTAATTTTTCATCCTAGTTTTTCAATCTTTTTTAACAGAAACAAAAATTCGAGGATAAATTAATTCCTCCATTTTTAATTCGTTCAAAAAATGCAGTTTATTTTTCCCTTTTCCACAAAAATGAGAGAAAATTAAAGAAATTCCCATTTCTTTGCGTTGAAAGTTTTCAATAAATGATAAGGGTATATGTTACGACGCTCAGCAGAGGCGCGAACGGGGTCCAAAAAAAGAACGAGAAAGAGTTTAAAAACATAAATTTGCAACAAGTAAAGTTGACTTATGTCTACAATAGACATTTTTCTACTTACCTATGTAATTTGTTTGTATTTTTATTAGATGTTAAAAAAAAATTTCCTTTTTTTAAAAACATCTACTTTCTCAAAGATAAATGGCGGCCATTCACTCGATATTATTACGTAGAGCGGCCATTTTGAATTCTTCGCAAATAATAAATAGCACTTCAAACGGGTTTAAAATACAAACAAATAGCACATGCAAGTTTGAAACTAACTTTTACAGCTTACAGTTACTTTTATTTGTTGTAAATTTGTTTTTTTAGCGTTTTTACTCTGCTGAGTCTCGTAAAAGATGCCCAATGATAATCCATTGTTTTTAAACATTAATTAAATATTGATTAAATCCTATTTCAGTCACCAAAATTATTTAGAGTTTCGGTATTTTTCGCAAACAATTTATTTTTTTAAAATTTAAATCATGTTAGATTTTTTATTTTTCAAATTCAAATTGTTCCATTATTTTTAAAGATAAGATTTTCAAATTAAATTCAATTTTTACGGTATCTTTTGTTTATTAGATTGTTAGTTGAAAATACAGAATAGTTAACAAAGATCCCCTCCCCCATGTTAAGAATGGCTTTCTAAATATTAACCTATTATTTGAAAGGCATTCGATAGGAGTAAACGACAGAGTCGGAGTCTTGCTCTGGGGCTTCAGGTGAATGGCTATTTTTAATCTCTCCAACAGTGCTCTTATTTGAATTTGACTTAAAGAGGCTTCTAATAATATTCGATTTAATAATATTCAGACAAAAATTCGGGAATAAATTAAGGTAAATTTATAGAAGTGCCCCTCTCGTATTTCGACCCCTAAAAAATAAAAGTTTCTACTTTTTGGGGCAAATTACATGTAAACAGCCTCAACAAATATCCGCTATTAAAAAAAAAATTATGAAAATTTGTTATTATTTTAGATGTTAGGAGAAGTGGGGGATCACTTTCCTATATAAGTTATACGTAAAGTGAGCACGCATTTCTTGTCCACCGAATCTAACTTCTCGTATTTCGACCCCTAAAAAATAAAAGTTTCTACTTTTAGGGGTCGAAATACGAGAGGTGCACTTCTATAAATTTACCTAAATTTATTTTTATTGTTTCTCACATTTGTACAAATTTTCGTTTGAAAATAAAAAAAAATCCACCATTTTTAAACAATAATTAAGTTTATTTTTTCATTCACCACAAAAATGAGGGAAAATTAAAGAAATTCACATTTTTTTGCGTTGGAAGTTTTCAATAAATAATTAATCAATTTTTGCCCTTCATTTTTTTGTAATTAAAAATCAATTAAATTTTGATTAAATCCGAAAATTATTCAGAGTTTCGGCATTTTTCGCAAACAACTTATTTTAAAAAAAATTAAATCATGTTTTAGTAAAATACAAAATATTACCAAAGTTACGTATAGGCGAGAAACACAGAAAAGTGTCAAATTTATCCCGAACAGCCTGTGTCACACACACACACACATATAGAAATAAATGGGCCTGTGTCACACACACACACACACACACATATAGAAATAAATGGGCGTATACACACACACACGTTTAAACATCAATAAACACAAAAAAGCACATACAAATATACACACATAACACAAAAAATAGTAAACTATATATATATATATATATATATATATATATATATATATATATATATATACATACATACATACATACACGTAACACACACGTATATATACATAACTAAACAAGAAAATGTACACACGTAACACATACACACACAATAATAAACAATATGTGTACATATATGTTATACACATTCACAAAAATAAATAAACACACGTAAAACAAAAATAAATACAAGTAAACAACAAAATTTGGTTAAAAAATTAGATTTTTTAAATTTTTAAATTTTTCAATCTCGGTACTTGTGCAGTTTACAGACCGTATTATTTTTAAAGATAATATTTTCAAATTAAATTCAATTTTTACGGTATCTTTTGTTTATTAAATTGTTAGTTGAAAGTACAGAATAGTTAACAAAGCCCCCCTCCCCATGTTAAGGATGTCTTTCTAAATAATAACGGTATTATTTCAGCACGGTCGGTAAACTGCACAAGTACTGATATCAAATAATTAACTTTTCAATAAATCATTAATCAATATTTCCCTTCATTTTTATTATCAAAAATTAAATATTGTTTAAATCCTATTTCAGTCACCCAAATTATTTAGAGTGAAATGAGTTTTGTCATTATTTTCAAACTTAGTTTTAATTCAAACTTTTCATAATTATTTATTTATTCGAAAACTTATTTTTTTAATTCAAACTTTTCATAATTATTTGTTTATTCGAAAACATTTTAATTTTCATTCTAAATTTACATCTTTTAAAAAAAAAAAATTGAGGATAAATTATTTTTTATTGTTTCTCAAATTTGTACAATTTTTCGTTTGAAAAAAAAAATCCTCCATTTTAAATTAGTTTAAAAATCCAGTTTATTTTCCCGTTCAAAAAATGACAGAAAATTAAAGAAATTCACATTTTTTTGCGTTGGAAATTTTAAATAAATCATTAATCAAAATTTGCCCTCGATTTTTTTTTATCAAAAATCATTTAATTATTGATTAAATCCTATTTGAGTCACCCAAATTATTCGAGTTATTTCTTCGGCGAGAAAACATCCAATAATTACACATAAAAAAGATCACATAAACACATACATATAATAAACTAATGTGTTTCACGCATACACATTATCACACACGCACATATACACAACTCAACTAACATATACACACACACATAATAAACACACAATAATAAATATATATAAGGTGTTCGGCGTAAATTTGATCAATAGTTTTTGTGGTTTCATTTCAAAAAAGTGTCAAATTTATCACGAACAGCAAGTGTTACACACACACACATAAATAAACACATACACACACACACACATAAATAAACACATACACACACACACACATAAATAAACACATACACACACACACACGTTTAAACAACATTAAACACAAACACTCATACATCCAAATATACACACGTAACACACACACATAATGAATAGTAAACACACGTACAATATACACACACGCATTAACAACCAAATACACACACACATAAATAATGAACAATATATGTAACACACACGCATACATAATGAACTATATATACACACACAAACATAATGAACAATACACACACGCATAAACAACCACACTATATACACACAAAGTATATATACACATTACACACACATGAGTAAGCAAACGTAAAACACACACGTAAAACCTATATATACACACACATATACATAATGAACAAAAGAAATATAAACACACACAATGAACAATATATACACACACTAAACAATATATATACACACACATACATAATAAACAATATATACACACACACATACACACTAAACAATATATACACACACACATATACATAATAAACAATATATACACACATAGACATAATAAACAATATACACACACACATAGACATAATAAACAATATACACACACACATATACAGAATAAACTATACACACACATATACATAATGAACAATATACACACACACACACATATACATAATGAACAATATACACACACACATATACATAATGAACAATATATACACACACATATACATAATAAACAATATATACACACACAGTTACATAATAAACAATATATACACACACATATACATAATAAACAATATATACACACACATATACATAATAAACAATATATACACACACACATAAATAATAAACAATATATACACACACATATACATAATAAACAATATATACACACACATTTACATAATGAACAAAACATATAAACACGCACATCCGTTACAAAGAAATTAACATGTGTGTATGTTACACACACACATAAGTAACTAAACCACTCAACACACGTAAAACAATGTGTTACACACACACAAACTAAACAATGTGTTACACACAAATAAATAAACAAATAAAAATAAATAAAATTTAAAAAAACGAATTTAAAAATTTCAATTTTTTTATTTTTTTAATAAAGAATTTTTAAAATTTCAATTCCAAATTTTCCATTTGTTTCATCAAAAACGAAAATTGAATTAAAATAATTTTTTTGTTTTTCTTGAAATTCAAACAATTTTTTGTTCGGAAAAGAAAAAATTGCATTAAAACCACAAAAAAAAATTTGTCCAAATTCGTTGAAACAAAAATCCCAAAATTTTTCTTTTTTTTCCATCGAACAAATTTTGTTCCATTTGGAATCAAAACAAATCAATTCACGATGACGAAAATTTGACCACCAAATATCCCCACTTGAGGGATCAACACGAATCCGGGATGCACAGCCCCTTAATCCCCTTTTGTCAAATCCTTCAATTTCAAAAGTTTCCAGTTTTTCACCTTTTTTCGAAAACGAATGAATTTTATAATTTGAATCAATAACAAAAATTGTTCCATTTTTTTCACACAAAGAAAATAAATAATTTTGTGTTTTTAAAGAATTTTTTAAATGAAAAAAAGGAAAATTTTTTTGTCGTTCAAAAAACAACAGATTTTTTTTGTCCCCTGAAGAATTTGCACCACAAACGACAAAAATGTTTGATGATGAAATGAAACACATGTCACGGGGAAAGAAATTTCCATTTGTTGATTTAGAAAATTCAAATTCAATCAGAATTTTCCCATTTTCATTCAATTCAATCAACGAATGATTTTTTGAATCGCAAATAAAAATGTGTTTGTCATTTTTATTTACGTTAATCGAACTTATCGATCGACGATTTATTGATTGATTATTTATTGATTTTGGCAAATCGAATCGATTTTCTTGGATTAATTTCTCAGCTTTTCCGCGGACGAACGAGACGGATCCGATGTCTCGACTTTCCAATGATTTCCGCCAATAATCCGGAAATGTGACGGACAATTCCCACTTCGTCTCCGGTCGTCGCAACGAATGTCGGAATAATGGAAATCGCGGCGAGTCGACCAAGAATTTCATTCCGTCAAGAATGTCGACATCTTTCCGATCTTCACAAGAAGAAGAAGAAGACGAGAAGAAATGTTGGAAATTCATCCGCCATGTTTGGATTTCTCGCAGAATTTGTTGATTTTCCTGCAAGATTCTTCGCCATCTTTGCATCTCTTCTTCGCTTTCGCGTTCGATTCGCTCGCTCAGATTGAAAGCGTCTTCTTTCGCCTTTTCCACAATCGTTTCGTAATCCGACCAGATTTCCGAAACTTTCCGATCGCATTTCGATGTTAAGTCCGACAAAAATCCACTAACCCTTTCACTCGACATCTTCACACGTGCCTCAAATTCGGACATTTCTCTCTCCACCGTGGGGAGTTGCTCCTCTCGTTTCAAAGCTGCCTCCCTCACCTTCAAGGGAGCCACATTCGCGCACTTGTCGGGGATCAACGACTCACTCGGATGAGCAGCGTAACATTTCGCGCAATAACAATTGCCGCATCCTTCACAGAACAATTCGCACTTTTCCCCATGAAAAGCGCAATTATTATTCCGATCCATCATCATCGCGATCGCATCCGACTTCTCCATTGCGTCCAAATCTTCGCAAATGTGCATCTTGTGAAATTTCTGGTGGTATCGGATGCAAGTGTTGCATAACAACTTCTCGCATTCCGCGCACCAATACTTCGCCGTGGATGATACGCCATCCTCCGAACACAAATCACAGGACCATTCCGACGAAGACAATTCTTTCCGCAAGATTTCTTTCCGCAAAATCGGGGAGATGACAAATTCTTCCCAATTCGCGAATTCTTCTTCACATTTCGGACATTTGCAAATTGTCTTCGCTTCGTCTAAAGTATTGACGAAACACGATTCACAGACGCCATGGAAACATGGAAGCGATTTGGAAAGTCTGCAACAACAAAATATAGAAGGCATTAGATTTCGGAATAGTTGATTTTATATATATATATATATATATATATATATATATATATATATATATATATATATATATATATATAATATATATACAGATTAAAACAGAATTAGAATAATAAAGCATTTTAGATTTCGGAATAGTTGATATATATATATGTATATAATATATATATATATATGTATGTATAATATATACAGATTAAAATGGAATTAGAATAATAAAACAATTTTTTCAAACATAACTCGATCCCATAACTAAGTTACATTTTAGCATAGGAATAAGAACGCCTTAGAGAAAACAACGTTGATTAACTCAGTTAGTATAAGTATATATATATATATATATATATATATATATATATATATATATATATAAACTATTGACTTTTCTGACTGTAAATCTGTGCACCATTTTTTAGTTCCTGTTTACTTGCCTCCCCACGAGGGCAGAGTTAGACACAAATAGGTCTTTAAGGTTGACAAAATAAAATTGCCTTAGTCTAGAAGGATTTCGTATACCCTAATTGAGGACAGAAAATATGAAGAGTATCAGAAACCGATACTACACTTTGATCCTAGCCGAAAATAGAGAGGGGGGGCGAGAGAGAGGATGTGTGTGTGTGCGCGCTTATCTCTAATGTGTGTGTGTATGTATGTGTGTGTGTCGATATAAGCCCCCCCCTCTTGATCGGTGACAAGTGTATTTTATGTTGTTATTAAATCTAAAACATCGAGGTTTCACATCGAGTAAAATATGGCGCCATCTTGAATCCGGTTTTACAAGGCTGCAAAGCCATCGATTTAAAAAAGATAATTAGAAAAGTTATTTTTCTTGCCTTTGGTAACATTTATTTGTTGACTACTTTTTTCTTGTTGAAAATTCTACACAATCGCCCTAAGTCCGAGTGGCAATATCGTAAAATCACACGTAATCGCTAAAAAACGTAGCCCCCCTTAAAATGAACAAAATTGGTTAAAAAGAAAAAAGAAAAATCGAAAAACTAATTTTAGAATTTAGAGTGGGGGATTATTTTTTATATAAATTTAACTGCTCTAAAATCGTAGAATGACCAGGAAATGGGGGATTATTTTACGTTTAATTTATGTAAGAAACTGATCTCCGACTTGAAATTAAGAGTGGGTTTTTTTTTTCAGGGTTCTGACACGTAATCGCCTTATAAAAGTAGAATCTTTTTTTATATCAGTGGTTTTATTCTACAATAATATCAGAAG
This sequence comes from Sepiola atlantica, assembly GCA_963556195.1. Taxonomy (NCBI): domain Eukaryota; kingdom Metazoa; phylum Mollusca; class Cephalopoda; order Sepiida; family Sepiolidae; genus Sepiola; species Sepiola atlantica. Next base: position 9,976,104 of record CAUVYP010001154.1, on the reverse strand, counting down.
AGGCAAAAAGGGGGGGGGGGAGTTATGTCTGATTTTTTATGTGAAAACAAATTGTAGAAGTAAAAAAAAAAGGAATTCATTAAAATGAGACAAAAAAATAGGGCGTGGTCGTCTATCTAAAAGTTTCAATCTATTTTTTTGTCTAACGAAAGTTGGTACCGCTCAAATACACCAGCACCATTCTATTAAACTATATTTTGTTTTCTTTATATAAAGATATATAATATTTTGAAATCACATTACTTACAGGTTAAGATTTTCGTCGATTTTTGGAGAAGATTCAAGAAGGACGATATTCACTGTTGACTCGATTGTTATGGCGAGGTGAGTGGGCGCAGCGATGGTGGGCGTGGCATTGGCAAAGACACACGTGATCATTTCAAGCAATTTGATTGGATGTTTCTCGCTCGTGTTACGTAACTTCTATTTTTATCTCTTCTCATGTAGAGAGAGAGGAGGAGGAGTAGGGCGAGTGGGAGGAAGAGAAAGAGAGCGCGAGGAAATATGTGTATGCGTGCTGATATGTGTGTATGTGTGTGTGCGGTGATCTCTCTCTAAGCTGATATGCGTGCGTGCTGATATATCTCCCTCCCTATCTCTCTAAGTGGTTTCTCTTTCTTTTATTTCTCCTCATGTAGAGAGAGAGAGGGAAAGAGGGGGAGAGGAGGAGGAGAGCGAGGGGGGGGATTTGTGTATGCGTGCTGATATATGTGTGCGCGCGCGGTGATCTCTCTCTAAGCTCATATGCGTGCGTGCTTATATGTCTCCCTCCCTATCTCTCTCTAATATAAGTGGAGGGCGGTGATGGTTAGGGGTCACGTCTATTTCGCATCCAAAAAACAAAAAAACATTTGGTTAACTGCCCTAAAAACTAGTTATTACTACGTTTTGATAGATTTCTATTCATAAAACCTATTAGACTTTTTAAAAAAACTATTAAAAATATTTTTAATATAAACTATTTGAAAAGTATTATTTTTATTTCTTCTCATGTAGAGAGTGTGGGGGAGAGAGAGGGAGGTGAAGAGAGAGGGAGTAAGCGAGGGGATATGTGTATGCGTGCTGTTATGTATGCGCGGGCGGAGATCTCTCTCTGTAAACTCATTATGTGTGCGTGCGTGAGTGCTTATATGTCTCCCTCCCTATCTCTCTTTTATTTCTCCTCATGTAGAGAGGGAGGAGGAGGAGAGAGAGAGGGGGGAAATATGTGTGTGCATGCTGATATATGTGTGTGTGTGCGTGGTGATCTCTCTCTAAGCTCATATGCGTGCGTGCTCATATATCTCCCTCCCTATCTCTCTCTAATATAAGCAAAACGCAGAGCGAAAAACATTTGGTTACTGCCCTAAAAAGCTAGATTTATTACTAAGATGTTTAATATATTTTAATGTTGTTACATTTCTATTCAGAAAAAAAAATATCAGACTATTTAAAAAATAAAGTCTTAAAAAATATTTTTAAAATAAACTATTTAAAAAAAGTATTTTCAAACAATCAAAAATAAAACGGAATTAATTCCGTTTGATTTTTGATTTTCTGACTACTTTATCTTATCTGTCCTCGGTCAGTGAAGGAGAAATCCTTCTAGACTGACGCAATTCGATTTTCACAATATAAGCTTCTAGGAACGACTTTTACTCCAGACCTGAAATGGCAGACTTCCCTCAAATCCGTTGCCAAGGTCGCCGGAATGTTGGATCATTCTATCGCTCCAGAAAGTATCTCACCTCTGACGCAATTCTCTACTTGTATAAGAGTCAAATGCGTCTCAAGATGGAGTATTGTTGCCACATCTGGGGAGGTGACGCACACACAACCATTTTCTGCATTGACAGAGGACAATACCGACTCTGAAATCTAGCGGGAAATGTTTTCTAAACAGATATTGCTAGTCTTTCTCTGCTCTATCGGTATTTTCATCGTAGGTGCTCAATAGAGTTCCAATCTATGCTCAACCCTGTAAAACATTCACACCAAGAAGCCGTCTAACTACAACCATTGAAAATACTTTTCATTTTTTCCGTAGTGTAGCCAAAACAAAACGAAACTTCCAAGAGAACAGTTTCTTTCCCAGAATAACTCGTCTACGGAACACCATACCACGGGACTGCTTCATAGTTGACTACAACATGATCGTTTTCAAGTCCAATATTAATAAATTCTTGTTGAGCCGTCTTTCTAAATAATCAAACTCTGCCCAGTGTCAACCATCGTTACCAAACCTCCCGCCACACTCATTAACCCTTGTCCTTGAGTGGCCTTTTGGAACTTGATAAGCACCCACTCGCTAGTAGATAAAAAGTCGGTGGAAAAAACCCTCTAATGTCGCCCCTCCCCCCCACTAAGAGTTTTGTTTTGTTAAATCATGTCGAATACATAGAAAACTGAACACACCACTAAAAATTTAAACAAGGAAGTTTTTTTAAATCTATGCTTATAATAAATATGAAAGAGTGGGAAATGTTTTTTTTTTTTTTGGAAATGGGCTCCCATATGATTTAAGTTGTTACGGAGTTAGTTCCGAGTATTGACGGAGAATCTAGAGTAAGTCCCGGATATGATCGAAGCCCTTTACGATTTGAAAGCCATTTTGAGGAAGTTTTTAATTTTTTGTTTGTTAAGTGACAAAAACTGTTTTTTACCCTAAACTAACCATTCGAATGCTTAGTGTCGTCTGCCTTTTTACATTTTTTTCGCGGCTTTCAAATCGTAAACTGCTTCGGCCATTTTGAGGACAAACTCAGGATTCTCAGTCAATATTCAGGACTGGCTATGTAAGTAAGTTAAGTGTGTTTAACACAAACTTTAGGACAGTGAAATAGGTGCTCGTATATATCTACCAATTAATTGTTTGTATATAATCTGAAAATAAATAGATTGTATTCTTTTAAAAAAAAGTATTAAATGGGCGAGTTTCATCGTTATCGGCCGCCTTCAAATTATTAATATAATATTTTAGAATTAAAATTTTACTTACAGTTTTTATACAATCAGGTTACGATTTTCGTCGATTTTGGAGAAACTTCAAGAAGGGAAACTTCAGCAGGTAAAATTCTTAAATGACGTGTTGACGTTATTATTGAAGAATGAGAGACGAATTCAACTCTTCTTCTTATATGGGAATAAAACACGTCATCAACTGATGATTTTCAAGCAATTTGATTGGATGATACGTAAAACAAAATGAAACTAGGATTTTCCGTTCAGATTCCGAGAAAAATGATAAACAAGTTTTTCTAGGAATGTTGACACCCACCCAGAGAAGAGAGAGGGAGAGAGACACGCATATATATATATATATATATATATATATATATATATATATATATATATATATATATATATATATATATATATATATAGGGCCGGTGGGACAGTAGTAAAAGTGGAGGGGCTTCTCCTAAAAAGTGGGGGCACGGTTAAACACATGCATATCAACTTAATTATTGATGACCGTAAAGTGTGGGGGAGGGGCAAATAAAAAAGTGAGGGGGCTTGAGCCCATCCGGTGCCGCCGTCCATGATATATATATATATATATATATATATATATATATATATATATATATATATATATATATATATATATGCGTGTTGAGTCACA
>CAUVYP010001154.1:9825000-9970000 GCA_963556195.1 Sepiola atlantica | reverse complement strand
AATACTACTTCAACAATATATAAGTGGACGCATCTCCAAATCAAATACTACTTTAACAATATATAAGTGGACGCATCTCCAAATCAAATACTACTTCAACAATATATAAGTGGACGCATCTCCAAATCAAATACTACTTCAACAATATATAAGTGGACGCATCTCCAAATCAAATACTACTTCAACAATATATAAGTGGACGCATCTCCAAATCAAATACTACTTCAACAATATATAAGTGGACGCATCTCCAAATCAAATACTACTTTAACAATATATAAGTGGACGCATCTCCAAATCAAATACTACTTCAACAATATATAAGTGGACGCATCTCCAAATCAAATACTACTTCAACAATATATAAGTGGACGCATCTCCAAATCAAATACTACTTCAACAATATATAAGTGGACGCATCTCCAAATCAAATACTACTTTAACAATATATAAGTGGACGCATCTCCAAATCAAATACTACTTCAACAATATATAAGTGGACGCATCTCCAAATCAAATACTACTTCAACAATATATAAGTGGACGCATCTCCAAATCAAATACTACTTCAACAATATATAAGTGGACGCATCTCCAAATCAAATACTACTTCAACAATATATAAGTGGACGCATCTCCAAATCAAATACTACTTTAACAATATATAAGTGGACGCATCTCCAAATCAAATACTACTTCAACAATATATAAGTGGACGCATCTCCAAATCAAATACTACTTCAACAATATATAAGTGGACGCATCTCCAAATCAAATACTACTTCAACAATATATAAGTGGACGCATCTCCAAATCAAATACTACTTCAACAATATATAAGTGGACGTATCTCCAAATCAAATACTACTTTAACAATATATAAGTGGACGCATCTCCAAATCAAATACTACTTCAACAATATATAAGTGGACGCATCTCCAAATCAAATACTACTTCAACAATATATAAGTGGACGCATCTCCAAATCAAATACTACTTCAACAATATATAAGTGGACGCATCTCCAAATCAAATACTACTTCAACAATATATAAGTGGACGCATCTCCAAATCAAATACTACTTCAACAATATATAAGTGGACGCATCTCCAAATCAAATACTACTTCAACAATATATAAGTGGACGTATCTCCAAATCAAATACTACTTTAACAATATATAAGTGGACGCATCTCCAAATCAAATACTACTTCAACAATATATAAGTGGACGCATCTCCAAATCAAATACTACTTCAACAATATATAAGTGGACGCATCTCCAAATCAAATACTACTTCAACAATATATAAGTGGACGCATCTCCAAATCAAATACTACTTCAACAATATATAAGTGGACGCATCTCCAAATCAAATACTACTTCAACAATATATAAGTGGACGCATCTCCAAATCAAATACTACTTCAACAATATATAAGTGGACGCATCTCCAAATCAAATACTACTTCAACAATATATAAGTGGACGCATCTCCAAATCAAATACTACTTCAACAATATATAAGTGGACGCATCTCCAAATCAAATACTACTTCAACAATATATAAGTGGACGCATCTCCAAATCAAATACTACTTCAACAATATATAAGTGGACGCATCTCCAAATCAAATACTACTTCAACAATATATAAGTGGACGCATCTCCAAATCAAATACTACTTCAACAATATATAAGTGGACGCATCTCCAAATCAAATACTACTTTAACAATATATAAGTGGACGCATCTCCAAATCAAATACTACTTCAACAATATATAAGTGGACGCATCTCCAAATCAAATACTACTTCAACAATATATAAGTGGACGCATCTCCAAATCAAATACTACTTCAACAATATATAAGTGGACGCATCTCCAAATCAAATACTACTTCAACAATATATAAGTGGACGTATCTCCAAATCAAATACTACTTTAACAATATATAAGTGGACGCATCTCCAAATCAAATACTACTTCAACAATATATAAGTGGACGCATCTCCAAATCAAATACTACTTCAACAATATATAAGTGGACGCATCTCCAAATCAAATACTACTTCAACAATATATAAGTGGACGCATCTCCAAATCAAATACTACTTCAACAATATATAAGTGGACGCATCTCCAAATCAAATACTACTTCAACAATATATAAGTGGACGCATCTCTAAATCAAATACTCTTTGTTTAGGGTCGTGTATCAGAACAAGGTCATTTCTAGATGCCCAGTCTGACAGTACCTCACCGTCACTGTCCGCTGCTGAGTATCCCCAGTCAGGGTGGTGACTGTTAAAGTCCCCCACATAGATTGCAGGGTGGGGGAGGGTGGGTCGAACCTGCATGTCCTAGTCGGCACTCGGAGGCTTGTACACATTGGTAATATGGAAGCCGCCAATGGTTATGGCGTTTGAGTATTGTGTTGTTGTCAGGTGGTTTGCTCCAGCTATGTCTGACCGCACATAGGTGGCAAGTCCATGTTTGGCATGGGGTATGTAGCACAAGAGGCCAAAGCCATTGATGGTGTAGCGCCCTGCAACCTCTATGCCAATGTGGGTCTCTTGGAGGCAGATGACATCAATAGAATGTTGGGAGACGAGGACTTCGATGAGGCTTCGCTTGGCAGCAGAAAGGCCTTCATCATTTAGTTGTAGTATGCGAAGAGCAGGCCCTACCGCTAGGTGCCCTTGAGGCTGTCTGCTTTTGGCATTTGGACTGTGACTAGGATTCTTCGACTTGGCTCTCTGGCATCGTCTCTTAGAATTTAGTCTGCTAGTTGGATCATTTGTTTCCCCAGGCAAGCCTGGGTACTGACGGGGGACGCGTCGAGAACGCTGATCCATTGTCTCCAAATCAAATACTACTTCAACAATATATAAGTGGACGCATCTCCAAATCAAATACTACTTCAACAATATATAAGTGGACGCATCTCCAAATCAAATACTACTTCAACAATATATAAGTGGACGCATCTCCAAATCAAATGCTACTTCAACAATATATAAATGGACGCATCTCCAAATCAAATGCTACTTCAACAATATATAAATGGACGCATTTTAAAATCAAATGCTGGGCATTTTTAACGACAGCTTACACAACGAAACGAGGTAAAAAAAACGAATATACAAGAAATAAATGTTATAATAGCCAAATCATTTGTTTGTGCTTTAAATTATATTTTAAACGCTTTTTATTACATGTCGAAATTTCATTCCTTTTAAGAGCTGGTGAATTATTTCAGGGAAGATAGCTGCCGACTTTTTTGTCATCGTCGTCTGTTTCTAATTTCCAATTCGTTTTTTTAGCGCATTTTTAAAAAAAACTTTGTCACTTTCTTCTTGCCGAAGGGGTTGGGTATTTGGGCGCCAGGGGGATATTTTACTTCGCCTTTCAATTTTCATTTGAGGGAGGGTGATTAGGGTTACTTTTTTTTGCCGCGAGCGGAGGGATATTTTAATTTGCCCATCATTTTGGGGGGGTGACGGGTCCTTGAGGAAGACTTTTTGTGCCAACATATGTTGACTTTACTTTTTTAAATAGAATATTGAAAAAATTTTGAATTAGAATTTAAATCTCTTTCTCTCTCTCCCTCCCTCTCTCCCTCCCCCTCTCTCTCTCTCTCTCTCTCTCTCTCTATCTCTCTCTCTATCTATCTATCTTTGATTTTTATATTTTTAAACTTTAGTTTTTTTATTGGTTTTCGAAAACTCGAAGAATATTAATAATTTAATATTTATTTATAAATATTATACTAAGCCCCTTTAAGAAATTACAGTTGAGCACTCTCGAAAAGCTCTAATGCAAAGTTCCGAATACGTTCGTTGAACACTCTCGACTAGTCTTCTATCTGTGCCCGCTTCTAGGTACATATAGATCTTAATTTCCCTTAATTACGTGACAGTTTCCGTTGGCCAAGTGGATATGGCGACTGCTTGCAGATTTTAGGCTGACTCTGTGAATCGGGTTCGCGCCTCCCGACCGTCTGAAATTGTTACTTTCCTGCACTGATGAGAGCAATAAGCTTGAAACGCTAACGTCTGTAGGTATTAATAATTTAATATTTATTTATAAATATTATATATATATATATATATATATAATATATATATTTATATATATATTGTTTTATTTTACTTCAGTCGAAGTTCTCATAAATTAAGGGGCCCTTTCCTGGGGCTAACACTTAATCACTATATGAGATACATAGATATTCAAATATTTCATTAAAGTTCTCCTTTACCTGTCAAACGTAGAGTTAGTAAAGAAGTTTAGAACATTAATTTTCCTCTCCCCAACTGACCATTTTACTATGTTATAGTATATCTTTGTTGTGGTCTCTTGGTCTACACCGGATTCCAGGACAAGAATTCATCTAGTCTGGTGGAGTATCCAGCTAAGTGCTGTTATTTGAGGTAACATTACTTGAAGAAGGTGCACCATTCCTCGTATGAGCAAGTGTATTGCCGTGTCGAGTGGATCTTATTTGGGCTTCGAATACTATGTTATTTTGAATATTTGGTCAGGGTTTACTTGTGGGAGGAAGTATCCTGACAAACCCTTATACAGAGAGACCGAAGAAACTCAAGGATTTGGTCAAGTAAGTAATTAAAACTCTCCAAATATATATGTGTATATGTATGAAAGATGTATATATATATATATATACAAAATTATTATTTTAAGGTAATATATATATATATACATATATATATATATATATATATATATATATATATATATATATATGTATAACCTAAAAAAATAATAGATTTCATATCCCCAATTTCTGGCTTAATAAATTATAATGATTAAATAATGTGTCGATCAAAATAAAATATTTAGACAATCAAAAAAGACAATTACTCGCACCTGACGCCATTTAGTCAAATCAAATTAATCAAAGTAGATTGATAGAGCAAATCCAAAACTATCTAGAACATTCAGTAGAAAATCTATTAACGTATATGTATATATAACACATATAATATATATATAAATACATGTATATATATGTATATGTATATACATATATTTAATTTTTAAATATTTTCAAACTAAATTAAATATAAATAATTATATAAATACATAAAACTATAAATAACCAAATCAGTAGTGTAATGGATTCGTCCGAACAAATAAAATACAGACAATCTTTGTAAATAACAAATAGATTTTCTTAGACAGAGACGAACAGCACAAGTAAGGAGGACATTCTTTAATAACAAACAAGTTAGCAAAACATTAATCTGGAACAAAACTTAGATCTAATATACGGAAAGTTTTTGTTCTTGTCTGATCAACTCTGCTGGGAAGCCATGAGATAAAATACTGTTTTGTTCTTAAATTCCCGAAAAAGTTTTTTCATGGTAAACAACTGATTATCCCTTAAGTAATGTTAAGACTAGCGTAAATTCTTAGAATCAAACTAATATAGTGACTGTTAATAGTAAATTGACTTACAAGCAAAATATTTTCCAACGAATGGACTTGGGACTAAACGATGTTTTCTTTTTTCTTTTTCCATACAATCGTTGATAAACTTCCAAGACATATATATATATATATATATATATATATATATATATATATATATATATATATATATATATATGATGTTGCTTGTCATAAATCCATCCTTATGAATAATCAGAAAAAATGATTAAACAGAACAATAGCAACTTTGATGTCCCGATGGCCGATTTGGTCGGTATTTGTATAATTTAAACTCTTAGTAGAATTGTAGAGCCTAACTTAGTGCGGTTATATAGGGATGATGGAATAATTGTTATCCCTAATACTAACGCCAACCTGTTATCAAAAATACACAGAAAATTAATAAGAGCTTTCAAATATTTATGACTGAAAATAGGTATAACCCCAAACTGTAAGGAAGTAAATTATCTAGATATTGCCCTTTTAATGAAGACAACCACACACCATCTTACATTAACATTAGATCCAACCACCTGAAGTGTATAATTAAACAAATACCTAAACCGGTAACCACTAGAGTTAATAAACTCTCGGCAAATAAGGAAATCTTTGAAGCGAATAAACACTTATATAATAGAGCACTAGATTGCAGTGGCTACACTGAAAAACTCGAATATACCTAGAAGAAAAATAATTATAAATCCAGGAATAGAGGCCGGAAAATAATATGGTTCAACCCATCATAATGTCAACTATCCAACTTCAAAATCGGTAAAGCGTTCTTGAACCTAATAGATAAACATTTTAACGCGAACAATCGAGTAAGTAAGATATTCAATAGAAAAAAATTAAAATTAGTTACTCTTGTACCAAGAAAAGGATAGGATATTTAGTACACATAGTCAGAAAATATTAAGTAATTCTAATAACATTACTGCAAAAGTAAATAAGTGTAATTGTCAGGTGAAGAATGAATGCCCACTAGACGGTAATTGCAAAGTAGAGTGCGTAATTTATAAAGCCACGATATGTTTAGAAGATAACAACAGGAACAAGAAAGTCTACCTCGGCATTTCTACGGGAAACTGGTAGCAGCGTTTTTATGATCACAAACACTCATTCGTAAATCCAGAACTTTAGAACAAAACGGAGTTAGCGAAACAATGGTGGCTACTGAAAAATGAGAACCGAACACCGGTGATTTCTTTGTCAATCGTATGTCATTCTAACATTCCGAATGGATTTAGGCAAAGGTGCAATTTGTGTTTGGATGAAAAAAATAAGAATCCTGAAATACGAACACGGTAATCTTCTAAACAGAAGAGATGAACTAATGGCGAAGTGCAGGCATAAATGTAAATTTAAAATAACCTACTACTCATAATCCGAGATCCATTAAGATCAGTAGTAGTGGATATACTAAGTTGAGTTTGCCTAGATTGTTCTTATACGTTATCCTTTATCTTTTAATTCCCTTCATGATTCTTTGTCTATGTATCTCTTTATTTAAACATGATTTAATACAATTATAATTAGTAGTATTAAGATATTCATTATGATACATGTGTACATGTATATGTGTGTATGCGTATATATATATGCATGTGTACGTGCATGTGTGTGTATATGTATGCATATATGTATATGTTTGTATATATATGTATTTGTATGTATATATATACATATGTATATATGTATGTGTTTGTATGTATGCATGTATGTTTATGTATATATGTATATACATGAATATAAATGTATATATGTATCTGTATATGTGTGTGTATGTGTGCATGTATATATATATATTTATATATTTTATATTTTTATAGCTGATATATATTTTATATTTTATATTTTTATATTTCTATGTTTTTATATTTTTATATTTTTGTATTTTTATAGCTGATATATATTTTATATATATATATATTTTTTTTTAACATAGTTCACCCCAAACAAGGCAGGCCGCCACTGTAGGCGTAAGGGGCTACTGGGAAAAAGAAAATGGGAGAAGGTAGGGGGTGGTCAACCTAGATTGGGATCAGCGCATCGAGGTTTCTGTTTACATTAGTTTTAAACTTCTGCATGTCTGTACTGTTGGGGAAACAGGGGGCAGGGAGGGAGTTCCAGAGGCCAGCAGTACGAGGAAAGAAGCTATTTGAGTAGAAGGCTCTCCGACATCTGGGGACCTCTACAGTGAATAAATGAGATTTAGTTGATTGTCGAGTTAGTCTAGTGAATTTACGTCGAGGGGGCACCAGAGTAGCCAATTCATCGGAGCATAATCCATTGAAGTATTTGTAAAACAAGCACAAGGATGCTACATTGCGGCGATGGGACAGAGGCTGGAGCTTCGCTGACAGTGAGGGACCTATTAGTTGGCGATTCTTTTTTGGACCTTGTCAAGGAGGGAGAGACTAGTAGATGATGCACCAGCCCAGATGTGACAACAATACTCCATGCATGGGCGGATGGTGGCTTTGTAGAGATACAGGATAATGTCAGGTGTGAGGAGTTTACTAGCACGGTAGAGGGAGCCAACCTTCTTTGCGGCAGCCTTGGCAATGTCTTCAATGTATTTGTTCCAATTCATGTTACCTGTTAAGGTTAGGCCGAGGAGTTTGAATTATGAACTCTCAGGTAGGGTGTTATTTGCCATGACAATCGGTGGTTGAAAAGGTTCCTTGTAGTTATTGAAGGAAAGGAGTTTTGTCTTTGCGGCATTAAAAGTTACCAACCATTTATGACCCCAATCCACTACAGCCTGGAGGTCATTTTCGAAAGATTCAGCCATTGCATCGGATATAATTGCGTCGGTTTTGCCAACATGGCGAGAGTAAAGGGTGGTGTCATCAGCAAATAAACCAATCTCAGACTCTATGCCATCAGGGAGATCGTTTATATAGATCAGGAACAACAAGGGTCCAAGGATAGAGCCCTGGGGTACACCAGCATTTATGTCATGTTGCTTAGATGAACGGCCATCGAGGACAACCTGGATTTTTCTATTGGCTAGGAAGGATCTAATTATATTAAGTAATTGCCCAGTAATACCGTATGATCGTATTTTCAGGAGGAGCCCTTTATGCCATACCTTGTCAAAGGCCTTGGATATATCAAGCGCTACTGCCCTAGCTTCACCTGCCTTGTCGAGTGTATGATACATGCGTTCAGAGATGACCGTTAGGATGTCTGCAGTAGATCGTGATTGTCTAAATCCATACTAGCGGTCAGAAAGAAGTTTAGCATTAACTAAGTGTCGTACTATTGCTAGATTGATTAAGGATTCAAAGATTTTAGCAAAGATCGGCAGCAGACTGATTGGGCGATAGTTCTGGGGATCGGTTCTATTTCCAGAATTCTTGTAGACTGGTACCACAGAGGCAATTTTCCAGCTATCGGGGAAGCAAGATTCAGCTAGACACTTATTGTAGAGTTTGGAGAGGACAGGGGCCAGTTCAGCAGAGCATTTCTTTATTACTATTGTGGGTATAAGATCAGGCCCACAAGCTTTGGAGGTGCCAAGGTTTTTTATGATGTCTCTAACCTGAGATGGGGTGATGACGAGGTTATCAAGTGTGGCTTCGGTCAGCAATAGGAATTCGGGGAGGGGGTGGTTATCTGAGTCCAAAGTAGAGTTAGAAGCGAAGAGTTCAGCCTTATCAGTGGCCGTGCAAGCGACATCATTGGTCGACTATTATTATTATTATTATTATTATTATTATTATTATTAATATTAATTATTATTATTATTAATATTAATTATTATTATTATTTATTATTATTATTATTATTAATATTATAACTTTCATTATTATTAATGTGATGATTATTATTATTATTATTATTATTATTATGATTTATATTATTATAATCACTATTATAATAATTATTTTCATTATTATTAATTATTATTATTCTTATTATTATTATTATTGTGAGTATTATTATTATGATTAATAATAATATTATTATTATTATGAGTATTAATGATAATTATATTATTATTATTATAAATATTATTATTATGATTATTAATTATATTTTTTTATTATTTATATTATTATTATTATTTATTATTATTATTATTAAAATTCCTATTCATTTCATCTCATAATTATTATTATTAATATTATTATTATTTTTGTTGATATTATTATAATTATTATTAATATTATAATTTTTATTAATATTATTATTATTATTTATTATATTATCATTATTATTATTAATATTACTATTACTATTATTATTAATATTAATATCATTATTATTATTATTATTATAATTATTTTTATTATTATTATTATTATTTTTATTATTATTATTATCATTTTTATTATTATTATTATTGTTATTATTATTATTATTATTATTATTCTTATTATTTTTATTATTATTAAAATTATTATTATTATTTTCATTATTATTAATTATATTATTATTTGTATTATCATTTTTTATTGTTATTATTATTATTAACATCATTATTAATATTATTATTAATATTATTTTCATTATTATCATCATTATTGTGATTTATTATTATTAATAATTTTATTATTATAATTATTATTATCATTATTAATATTGATATTATTATTATTAATATTATTATTATTATTATTATTATTATTATTGTTAATGTTATTATGATAAATATTATTATTGTTATTAATAATAATATTATTATTATTATGATTACTAATGATGATAATATTATTATGATTATTTTTAATATTATTATTATTATTATTATTGTTATTTTTATTAATATCATTTATATTATTAATATTATTATTATTGTTTATATTATTATAATTATTATTAATATTATTATTAATGTTGTTAATATTATTATTATTATTATTATTATTATTATTATTATTATTTACTCACTAGGAGTTATCACACTGGTCATCGTCAGTGGTCGCCCACTGCCGCCAACCTGTGGTATTCCTTGGAGTCCGAGTGACAACAAGTCTCCTCAGGCCTCAAGTATGCTCCACCTCTTTTCGTTCATCACCGCTGATGACCTTGCGGTAATCGCAACAGCCACCTACCAACGATTTCCCGCTGATAAGGGCCATCGGTCCCATCTGGGGCCCGAGTGGCAACAAGCCTTCCCAAGGTCCCAGAGCTGTCCGCGCTCTTCCAGTGGAGGTCTGGTTTGCGCTTTCCCTCCTCGACCCTCTGTCCATAATTTTTGTGGCGTCAGCCTATGCTTGCGCCTCATCTGTGCGGTTGTATTTTCCCCGGTTCTGTTGTCTTGTTCTCCATTCGTTGCTTATGTGGGTTGGCTTCCGCATTCGAGGACATTTCTCAGGATTGTAGCTGTTTTGATCATTACTGTCCTTTGTATGGTCTCAGTTATCCCTTTGATTCCAATTTCTCCTAGTTTTTTCTCCATGTTTTTGGGGATTGTTCCTAGTGCTCCTATGATTATTGGTGTTATACTGACTTTCTTCATGTTCCATATTCCTTTCAATTCTCTGGCAAGTTCAGTATATTTGCTTCTCTTTTCCGTATCTTTGATCTTCACTCTGTAGTCTGCTGGAACGGCAAAGTCCACAATTTTGCAGGATTTTTATTATTATTATTAATATCATCATTATTATTAATATTATTATTATTATTATTATTTATTATTATATCATCATTATTATCACTATTATTATAATTATAATATGATTATTATTATTATTTTTATTATCATTATTAATATTAATAATATTTATAATAATGATACCAATACTAATAATATTAAATAAATAATGATAATAATAATGATAAAACAATAATAATCTTAAATAAACTTAATGATAAAAATAATAATAAAATAATATAAATATAGATAATAATAATGATAATCATGAAATTAATAATAATAATAGTATTATTATCATTAATAATCATGATAATAATAAAAAAATAAATAAATAATAATGATGATAATATTATTAATATTATTATAATTATTATTATTATTATTATTATTAATATTATTATTGTTTATTATTATTATTATTATAATTATTATTATTTATTATTATTATAATTATTATTTATTATTATTATGATTATATGTATTATTATGATTATATGTATAATTAATATTATTAGTATCATTATTATTATTGATATTATTATTATTATAACTATTTATTGTTATTATTCTTCATAGTATTATTATTATTTATTGTCAAGATTATTATTATTATTAATATCATTATTTCTATTAATATTGTTATTATTATTATTATTATTATTATCATCATTATTATTAATATTATTATTAGTATTATAATTATTAATATTATTATTATTAATATTATCATTATTAATATTATTATTATTAATATTATCATTATTACTATTAATATTTTTCTTCTCATTATTATCGTTAATATTATTATAATTATTATTGTTATTATTAATATTATTATCTTTTATATTATGATTAATATTATCATTATCATTATTATTATAATTTTCCTTATTATTATCATTATTTTTATTTATAATATTATTATTATCATTATAATTAATTGTTATTATTATAATTATTATTATTATTATTAATATTATTGTTATTATTATTGATATTATTATTATTGTTATTATTATTATTATCATTAATATTATTATTATTATTATTTTCATCATAATTATAATTATTAATAATAATATTATTATTATCATTATTATTATTATTATTATTTTTTATTATTATTATGAATATTATTATCATTATTATGAATATCATAATCATTATTATTAATATTATCATTATTACTATTATCATTATTATTATTATTATTATTATTATTGTAAATATTATTATTATTATCATTATTATTATTATTTTTATTATTATTATTATTATTATTATTATTATTATTATTATTATTATTATTATTATTATTATTATTATTGTTAATATTATTATTATTGTTGCTATTATTATAATTATTATTAATATTATTATTATTATTATTATTATTATAAAGATTATTATTATTTATTATATTATCATGATTATTATTGATATTATTATTCTATTACTATTATTATTATTATTATTATTATTATAATAATTATTATTATTATTTTTATGACTATTATTAATATTATTATCTATATATTAATACGATAGCCTGTGTGTTCGTGTGTCACGCTTCCGGCAAAAGCTCTGCGCATGCGTGCTGCGCCTAAATTTTGAAAAACATTCAACTAGCTTGCGTTTAGGAATATGTACATGTTTTTACCTCTGGCGCAATGGTTAGCGAGGTAATACTTTTTACTTCGGCCCGACGTGTTTATAGTTCGATCCCAACCAACCTGTAAGATTTTGGTTCTACATTTCGAGGGGAAGGGGAAGAAATAATAATTTTATTTTTATCACCTGGTTAAAAACTACTTTTTTATGTTGCTTAAAACTATTTTTTTTATGTTGGCGTTTGAAATGGCATTGTCTATTTAATTACGTTAATTAAGTAGGATATTGGCCAGTATTATTTTGTTGGTGTTTTTTTGGAACGGATGGCATATAAACCTTTTTTAGTATATATGCGCAGTGTCCATCGTACACGAGTTACTATTTCAAACAATTATTTCACTCTTATCCAGAAGGGGGGGCTCATAATAAAGCAACCGTAACTTACTAACAAATAGAGGGTGCTTTGTTACATTAGGACCCGTATTGAAAACATCATTTCGTGTAATTTACACGGGTTCCGCTAGTTACAATTATTATTATTATTATTATTATTATTATTATTATTATTATTATTATTATTATTATTATTATTATTATTATTATTAACATCATCATTATTATTTATTATTATTATCAATAATTTTATTATTATGATTATTAATAATATTATCATAATTAATATTATGATAATTATTATTATCATTAATACTATGAATATTATTATAATTATATTATATTATTAATATCATCAGTATCATTAAAATTATTAATAATTGTATTATTTATTATTATTATTATTATTATTATTGTTATTATTATTAATATTATTATCAATATTATTAATATTATAATCATTATTATTAAATTTCTTCTCATTATTATTAATCTTATTACTATTATCATTAATATTATTACTATTATTATTATTTATTATTATTATTAGTATCATTATTATTATTATCATTAATATGATTATTATTGTTGATATTATTTTAATTATTATCATCATCATTATTATTTCTTATTATTATTATAAATATTATTATTGTTATTAATATTATTATTATAATTAATATTATAATCATAATTATTATTATTAATAGTATTAATGTTATTGTTATTAATTATTATATTATTATTATCATCATCATTATTGTTATTATTATCATTATATTATTATCATTATTATTATTATTATTATTATCATTATTATTTATTATTTATTTTTATTTAGTATTATTAGTATTATTATTATTATCATTAATGTTATTATTATAATTATCATCATTATTTATTATTATTATTATTATTATCATTATTATTCATGATTATTATTATAATTATTATTATTATTATTATGATTTATTATCATTATTTGTTATTATTATTATTATTATTTTTATTATTATCATTATTAATATTATTATTATTAATATATTTGATATCGTTATTATTATTTATTATCATTATAATTATAAATATTATTATTGTTATAATTTTTATTGATATTTATATTATTATCAATATTATCATAATTATATCAGTATGTTATTGTTATTATGATTATTATTGTTTATCAATATTATTAATATTATTATTATTATAATTAATAATATTATTATTAGTAGTAATATCATTAAAATTATTATTATTATTATCATTATTTATGATATTATTATTATTGTTTATTATCGTTATTATTATTTATTATTATTAATATTATTATTCTTATAATTATTAATATTATTAGTAGTAGTTATATCATTAAAATTATTATGATTATTATCATTATGATTATTGTTATCATTATTATTAATATTATTATCATTATTGTTATTATGGTTATTGATATTATTACTATTAATATTATGATTAGTAGTAGTAGTAGTAATATTATTATGATTGTCATTATTATTATTAATATTATTATCATTAATATAATTATTATCATTATTGTTACAAACATCATCATTATTATTATTATTATTGTAATTGTTAATATTATAATTATTATTATTATTGATATTATTATTATTTTTATTGATATTATGATTATCAATATTATCATTAATAATATTGTTATCATCATTATTATGATTACACTTATCGTTATTATTATTATTATTATTATTATCATTATTAAGTGTTATTATTATGATTATTATTATAACTATTATTATTATGAATATCATTATTATTATTATTATTATTATTATTGTTATTATTATTAATATTATTATTTTTATTATTGAGATTATTATTATTATTATTCGTGATTATTATTATGAATGTTATTATTATTATTGATATTATCATTATTATTATTAATATTATTATATTATTAATATTATTATTATCATTATGATTATTATTATTAATAATATTATTATTATTATTAATATTATAATCATCATTATTATTTTTTTTTAATAATTTTTAATTATGTTATTATTAATATTATTTTCATTATTATCATTATAAATAATGTTATTTTATTATTGTTATTAAAATTATTAATATAATTATCATTAATGTTTATATCATTGTTATGATCAGTTAAATCATCATTATCCGCATTATTATTATTATTATTATTATTATTATTATTATTATTATCATTATGATTATTATTATTATTATTATTATTATTATTATTATTATTATTATTATTATTATTAATATCATTATGATTATTATTATTATTATTATTATTATTATTATTATTATTATTATCATTATGATTATTATTATTATTATTATTATTATTATTATCATTATGATTATTATTATTATTATTATTATTATTAATATCCACATTATCATTGTTTGTTGTTATTATCATTATTTATTGTTAATTACATTATTATTATTATGATTATTATTAAGATAATTATCAATATTATTTATTATTATTATTATTTCTTCTTATTTTTTTTTAATCATGATTATTTATTATTATCATTATTATTATCATTATTATTATTATCATTATTATTATTATCATTAATAATATCATTGTTATTATTATAATTATTATCATTATCATTATCATTTATTATGATTGTTATAATTATATGTATTATTATTATTAATATAATCATTATTATCATTATTAATATTATTATTATCATTTATATAATCAACATTATTATTATTAATATTATTATTATCATTATCATAATTATCATTTAAATCATATTATTATCAATATTATCATGATTATTTTTATTATAATTAATTATATGATCATTATTTTTATTATTATTATTAAAATAATTATTATCATCATCATCATTTTTATTATTATCATTTATGATTATCATTAATTATATTATTATTAATATGATTATCAATATTATTAACATCATTATTATCATCATTATTATTATTAATATTACTATTTATTATTATTAATATTATTATAATCATAATTATTATTATTATTTATTATTATTATATTATTATTATTAGTATAAATAATATTATTATTATTATTATTAATATTATTTTAATTGGTGTTATTGTTATTATTTATTATGATCATAAATATTATTATTGTTATCATAAGTATTAATATCATCATCATTTTAATAGTATTGTCATCGGGATAATTAATATTATCAATATTATTATTATTATAAATAATCTTATCATAATTTTATAATTTTATTATCATCATCATTATCATATTATTTATCATATCATTATTAATATTCTTATTCTTCTTATTATTAATATTATTATCATTAGTAGTATCATTAAAATTATTATTATTTATAATTATTATCATTATTATCATTATTATTTATTATTATTATTATAATTATTATTTGTTATCATTAATAATTATATTATTATTATTAATATTATGATCAATATTATAATTATTATTATTATAATTATTATTTATAATGATTATTATGATAAATATTATTATTGTTATCATTATTATTAATATTATTATTAATATTATTATTATCATCATCATTATTATTATAAATATTATTAATATTTTTATTAATAATAATAATATTATTATCATCATAATTATTATCATTTATTATTACAAATATCATTATTATTATTATTATTATCATCATAATCATTGATTATTATTTATTATTATTATAATTATTATAATTATTATTATTATTATCATTATCATCAATATTATTATCATTATTATCGTTATAATTTTTATTATTATTATTATTATTATTATTATTATTATTATATGTAGTATTATTATTATTATTATTACTAATATAATCATTATCATCATTATTAATATAATTATTATGATCATTATTATAATTAATCCTATTATTATTATTATTATTATTATTATTATCATTATAATGTTTTATTATTATTATTATTATTACTATTTATTGTTATTATTATCATAACCATTATTATTTATTTGTATTTTTATTGTATTTATTATTATTAATATTATTATCATCATTATTTTTAATATAATTATTAATATTTACATTATTATTATCATTATTATTATTATTATTATTATTATTATCATTATTATTATTATTATTATTATTTCTTAATGTTATAAATATTATTATTATTGTTATTATCATTATTATTAATATTATTATTATTATTACTATTAATAATATCGCTATTATTATTATTGTCATTATTATGATTATTAATATCATTATTATCATTATTATTATTATTATTATTTATTATATTATCATTATTAATCCTCTTCATTATATTATTATCATTAGTATTATCATTAATATTATTATCATTGTTATTATCATTAATATTATTATCATTGTTATTAATATTATTATCATCATTATTCTTATTAATAATATCATCATTATTATCATTAATTATTATTATTATCATTCAATATTATTATTATTATTATCATTTTCATTATTATTATAATTTTCAATATTATGTTTATAATTATCATTATTATTATTTATTATTATTATTATTATTATTATTTTTTATCGTTATTAATTTTATTATTATCATTATTATTATTTATTTAATATCATTTAAATGGATGTACATATCTGATGATAGCGGACCACGGCTTGAAACGCGTTATATGAAATTATAAAATGATCAAATAACAAAATAACAAATAAATGTTGAAAAAAACTTTTACAAATGTTACTGGCCTTTACATATATACTTTTCTCTCGTTGGAACTGCACTAATACTGCACTGCCCTCTTCTCTCTCTCTCTCTCTCTCTCTCTCTCTCTCTCTCACTATATATATATATATATATATATATATATATATATATATATATGTATATATATATATATATATATATATATATATACCTCCACCCACGGAATTACCTAAGTGTAACGACGTAGAATGAATAATGTCGATCGAGAGAGATACACACACAAAAAGAGACGGACATACTGATAGAGAGATAAAGATAGAAAGAGAGAACGACAGAAAGAGATATTAGATACAATGTGTCTGTGTTTTTTCGAAGCGTAACAGCTGACCCCATTCAAAATAGAAACCAGCAAACATGTCTAGCTTTTCAACTCATAAATTACACGTTTTTTTATCTTCTGAAAAGGAAAGAAAAGTTTGTGAAAACGCCCTATTTTTTCAAAGACAATTTTCATTCAATACTTTCTGTTTTAACTCTATAAATTTGCGATTTATATTAAAAAATTGTGCGAATTAAACTTGAAATTAGGTATGATGTCTTGTTGTCAACGATTGTATGAATTTTATTTCAATAAAAGAATTCAACATTTATGATCAAAATGTTGAGAAAATAAGTGGAAAAAGCGGATAATCGGAGCAGATACAAAACATCAGAATTTTTAGTTGAGTTGTTTTTTTTTATCTCATGCGGCTATTTTTGTTCCACTTATCATCTCAACATTTTCTCGGATTTAAATACATTGTTTCTACTAATATATATATATATATATATATATATATATATATATATATATAAAGGGAGGCGCGATAGCCTTCTATCCCTTAATAAACTTCAAGTATGGTCTATGCTGGAAATCTCATTTATTTGATCAATCATAACTCAAAAAACAATAAACCAAATTAGTTAAAACTTTATACAAAATTTTTATTTGATAGTTTCTATAAGTGTGTAGAATTTCAGCATCATTATTCAAGGCAACCCAGAGAGCCAGAAAGTTAAGTCATGAAATCATGTTATCTGTGTGTACGTACGTACGTACGTACACACAGATGTATGTGCCACCCGGTATCTCATCAACTATTTGATGTATTCAGCTGATTTTTTGGCAGATATAGAGGTTCTAGGGTCTAGTTGATGGCATTTTAATTTCAGTTTACCATATACCTTAGTTTTCCAGAAAATTCCCAAAAACCTTAAAATTGACACGGCATAGCCTTTACAAAAGTAGTTACATTCCATGAAAAATGCCAGTATACTGAAATCATATGCCCTTTATAGGGTTAAGATGAAAATTCATACACACTATATGTATAAAAGCAAGGAAATTCCCAATTGTTTACACTTTATTGTCATTAAGGGTATGCGAGTAAACAGGGCTATGTATTTTACTGGTAGGAATTTTTCTTCAGCGCACCTCACACACTTCATCCACTCACACATAGAGATTTATACTGTATACCCTTAATGACAATAAAAGTTTAAAAATTTAGGAATTTCCTTGCTTTTGTACATTTAGTGTATATGAATTTTCATCTTAACCCTATTAAGGGCATATGATTTCAGTATACTGGCATTTATCATGGAATATATATATATATATATATATATATATATATATATATATATATATATATATATATATATATATATATATATATATTCGTTTAAACTTAGGTATGTTTATATAGTTGTATGTTCAGGATTTACTCCCAACCCCAACCAACACATGTTATTTCAGGTATTTTTGCCGTAGTTTTAAATTGTAATGTGTATTCTCGAATTGCGGGGTATAATATCACACCCCCCTAAATAGTAAAGTTTACAAATTAAAACATAAAGATCCGACGTTACTCACCACGTTGCCTTGAATATATATTCCATAAGTACTAATGATAAGTTCAATAGATTAGGATTTTACCAAGCGCATACGAACTATTGACGCCCATGCACGTGCACCGATCCTTTACAAAATGTATTACTTAATAAAACTGAAAATTTAATGTAGAGCAATTTTTGATGTAAATTTTCTATCTAAATTATTTCAAAAGTTTTTAGGGAGACGAGTGTGACTTCCGGTGTTCGTTCCCTCAAATTGTAAAGTTTACAAAAGTAAATAATGTTCCGATATAACTCACGTTTTTTTTAGAATATATATTTAAAAAATTATAATGCTCCGTTCATTAGTTTAGGAGATTACCCTTTACACACACATACACACATACACACACACACACATACATATACACACATGCACACACACTTCGGAACAAAAGTAACCTTAACTCAATTCTGAGCGCCCCAAGCAATGAGGCTAATTTCAACTGTTACACGATGTGATAGGAAATAAGTCCTATTTATGCCAAGCTGGCGGGCAACCACAGTTAACCTTCATAAAAGTGTTCAACAGAAAGGAACTTGCGTTTATAGCTTCGATGTATAGCTTGTATTGTATCTTATTAAACGGCCCGGCATAAAAGGGGTAACAAATGCTTATTTAATAATAAATATTTAACTATTATTTAAATAACACACACACACACATATATAAGAGAATGAACAGTCTGTATATAAAACAGTCAATAATTTGGTAATTGTGTAGTATCTGTTATTTTGTCATGGGACCGAAAAGGGGTTACAAATGCTTATTTATTGATAAATATTGAATTAGTATCTAAATACGTATACGTTCCATCCTTGCCGAATCATCAGTGTAGGGATAACTTTTCAAATCAGTCACACGATTCGAACCCCAGAACAAGAGTCACCTTTAAGTCAATTTCGAGCAGCCCAACCATTGAGGCTAATTTCAACCGTTACGTGATGAGAAATAAATCCTATTAATGTAAAAAAAACAGGGAACAATAGTTAACCTTCATAACAGTGTTCAACAGAAAGGAACTTACGTGTATAGCTTAGATTTATAGCTTGTATTATATCTCATTGAAAAGGGGTTACAAATGCTTATTTAATAATAAATATTTAACGATTATTTACATAACACACACACTCACACACATATATACATATATGCATAATATATATATATATATATATATATATATATATATATATATGTGTGTGTGTGTATGTGTGGGTGTGTGTGTGTCCAGTATAGAACTCATGGGGTTGTTTTTGTAGTCTTGGTCTGCCAATATTGTGGTGTTATTGGAAGTAATGCACGGGAGTTTAGTTGCGGTTACCTATGTTGAAGATAGGACATGATCAAATGAAAGAATTAACAATCTATGCATACAACCGTCACTATTTTTTGATAACTTGTTAAGACAACGAAGCATAAAGAGTTCATAGAATGCTAAAATTCAAAGAGTCTTAGAGTATTTCAATTGAAAAGTAGTTGTTTTGTCTCTAATCAGGAGAATTTGAGTAGACATGTTCATTTCGAATGACGTCGTGTGCGTTTATGCATTCGTTTATGCGTATGTAAATAGAATAGGCATTGCAGATGCGCGTGTATATTAACGTGCCTCTTTTGTTAGTGAGAAAGTGTGTGTATGAACTGTGTACAGGCGTTCGTTTCACATGGTGTATATGCTGCCGCTATGTTTAGTAGTTCGTGTGTGTTTCAATCGTGTGTGTCACAATCTTTTAGCGAATTAGTAATTTAAAGTGTAGTATCTGTTTACTCCTCGTTCATAAGAGGAGAAATCCTAATCAGGGGTACTCTATCTTTTTTAATTAGTTTTTAGTAAAACTAAGTAGGTTCGTATGATGTAAGAATGTGCAATGCAGAAATAAAAATATTACGAATTGAATTTGTTTAATTAAATTACTTGAAGTCAATCTCCTATTATTTTGGGTTGTATTTTCATAATCTTTATATAAATTGTGGGTCACGTATTAAAATGACTTCTAAAATACGAGCACATTAGTTCTTTCCTCGTGAAGTAGGGCCACTTAATGACTTTTTATCTGACTTTGACGTGCCCCACAAATGAAACCATGTATCTAACGTTTCCTGTGACAATCTACTGGGAGCGTCATATTACTAAACAAAAAAGCATTTGAAAAAAACACACATCAGAATCATAACAAGTTTACTACATCCAGACCCTTTGGTCGTTGAAAGTGTTTTTTAGCCTTCAAACCGTCGTACAGAATGTAAGGTCAATTCCTATTTCAGTAACAAAAAATATTTTATGTTAAATGGGTTTCGCTTATTTTTGTATTATTCCGACTTATTTTTATTTAAATCATATTCTAGTTAAAAACATGAAAAACATTTTTAACGTTCCTTTTTAGTCTAACGAACAATATAAGCAATGGTTTCACTTTTCACGTCAAGGAGAGTACTTCGGTCAGCCTCGTCCAGGGTTTACTTCCGGTAGCCTTGTAACTCTCGCATCAAGTGGCTTCATGTCTTGTCTGCAGCGATTTCCATAAGAAAATCATCGTTCGTAGTTGACGTATTGCTTTTTTTTGAAGAGAAAACTTTTATCCAATAGTTTTATTAAAATAGGCAGAATATTTGACAAAACTTCACTGATATATGTTTACTCTAATAAGACTATTTTTCATTTATATTTGTTTTGTTTATTTTTGCTTATTTATTTAAGAGAATCGAGCTATTTGTAAATCTATGCGGAGAGGTAAAAATTCGTAGACTCAGTAGGTTAAAATGACAAAATATTTCCTACTCATTACCGGCCGTGTGGATATAAAGTTCGCCTTCAGTTTCAATATTCAATGCCATTGTAGGTTCGACTGTCACCCTAGACGATTGTTTTTGTTTCTATAGCGTTCCCGTTATTTCTTAGCCGATATCGATCGTTATCATAACCCTGGATATTTCTTTTTTTAAAAATGGATGAAAAATAGTTAATAGTTGTTCATCTAATCGTGGCTATGAAAATAAAAAACGAAACGGATGAGAAGGGTACTTCTACTAAGACACACACACACACGCACACACACACACACACATATATATATATATATATATATATATATATATATATATAAAAATGAAGGAAGAGAGATGAAGATGTATGGATGACACATCTATTTCATCTTCGATTGTTCAATGCAAGGTGTACTCGATAAAAACATGTTTATTTTTTTTTCATTTAGCCAGGCTTTTCAAAGATTAAAATCATCATCAGAGGAATTCCATTGATGGATAAGTTGGCAGTGGAATGACCAAAATTCAAAATTGTTAACATTTGGGAATGTTCTTGCTTTTGTACATTTAGTGTATATGAATTCTCATCTTAACCCTATTAAAGGCATATGTTTTCAGTATACTGGCATTTTTCATGGAATACTTTATAGATTTACCAGTTAGTTTAATATAAGATGCATGACTAAATAAGATACTTTAATATATAACTGAAGTTAGGATTGGGAACAGCGTTGATCTCTTTGCAACAATTGAGTTCTAGTATAAGGATTATGGGGTAGGATTGGGTTGAATATGTAACCGAAGTGAAGACATGGTGTATTGAAATTATAGATAGATCTTAAGGTGGCCAAACGGGTCATTATAGGAGTAATCAGCGAGCGTAGTTTAAAGGTGAGAGTAATGGAATCTATGAGGAAAAGATTGCCGGTAGAAAGGTACTTCAACTAACACACACACACACATATATATATATATATATATATATATATATATATATATATATATATATATATATATATATATATATATATATACATATATATATAAAGATAAATGAAGGAAGAGAGATGAAGATGTACGGATGACAAATCTATTTTATCTTCGATTGTTCAATGCAAGGTGTACTCGATAAAAACATGTTTATTTTTCTTTCCTAAAGCTAGGCTTTTCAAAGATTAAAATCTTATCATCAGAGGAATTACATAGATGGATAAGTTGGCAGGGGAATAGCCAAAATTCAAAATTTGAAAAAATATAAAGTAATGGAAAGTAAGAGTGTGCGTGTAAAAAAGTTTATCAAAATAGGGAATCTGTCCAGTTGGTGAATGTCCGTTGATAAAATCTCCGGTGAAGAAATAGTTAAAGTTGGAAAAAGGGATGTTGTTCAAAGGAAGCAAATTCAATAGAAAGATGTTTAGTTCAACCGTAGATGGGAAGAACTTATATGAAGTAATGGAAAGTAAGAGTGTGTGTGTCAAAAGGTAATCAAAATATGGAGTCTGTCCAGTTGGTGAATGTCCGTTGATAAAATGTCCGGTGAGGAAAGATTTAAAGATGGAAAAGGGGATTTCGTGGAGACAGCGTTAAAAATGTTCAAAATGAAGTGAATCCAATAGAAAGATGTTTAGTTCAATCGTAGATGGGAAGCACTTATTCGGATGTAATTTTGAGAATAATGGCCATTTTAAAATACTTCCGTATACCGAAAATGGAAATAGTTTTTTAGGAGTTTAGTTTAAAATGTTGTGTATATTATAAGCAGGCAGTAGGGAATTTCAGTAGTAACTTCGATCGAATCTAAGAAATGAGAGTGGGATTTCTGGTCGAAGACGAAGCCAGTGAAAAGTGAGGGAAGGATTGGAGATTAGGGGAGTGGAATAGGGAGTTTAGTTTAGTGGATTGAACTATGGATGATGCTGGGAGAAGGTATGATGAAGGGTTTGTTTAGTTACTGCTCATCGCTAGTAAGCAGCAAAATGATGCCAGGTCTGGGCTGGCTTCACTTGGGAGTTGGGGTGGGATTACAATAAGCTAAAAACAGTAGCGATTCAGGTCAGTAAGTAAATAGTTCGGAAAAGGGGGTATCCCCGTATTTAAACGGATTTTTATACGAATATATAAGTCAGAAAGATTTTTACACAAATATATAATTCAGAAAGTTTAACAGGGTTCAAATTGGGAAATTAGGGCTCAGATGATTTTAAATCTGGAATTTACGTGTTTAAGATGTAATAATCCGGACAAATATAGTATTTCAGAGTTTAATATGTAAAGACTTTATAGATTTCCTTGTTAGTTAAATATTAGATGCATGACTATATAACATACTTTAATATATAACTACAGTTAGGATTGGGAACAGCATTAATCTGTTTGCAACAATTGTGTTCTAGTATAAGGATTATGGGGTAGGATTTGGTTGAATATGTAATCGAAGTGATTACATGGTGTATTGAAATTATAGATAGATTTTAAGGGGCCAAATGGGCCATCATAGGAGTAATCAGCGAGCGTAGTTTAAAGGTGAGAATAATGGAATATATGAGAAAAAGATTGTCGATAGAGCGAAGCATTTACAGGGTCAATAGATTGTATACAAAAGGGAGATAAGAAAAGCAATGATAGGTATGTAAGGGGGTTGGCTAGTAATTGAAAAAGGGAATAGGAATTAGAGTGTTGGAGTAGAGGCGATTAAGGATTAGTGGAGTGGACAGAATAATGTTAGTTCTCAATTTACATTAAGTGTTATGGGTGAACAGGGAAGGATACGTAATGTTATTGAGATGATTATTTGTAAGGTTGGAAAAGTTAAGAGTTAAGAGTTAACAAATTAACAAATTATAGAATTTAAGAATTAGTCTAATGTTAGAGAGGGTTTTTTTGGCAAAGATGAGGCGTGTCAGAGGGAGTAATGAAATATATGTATTTAAATTCTCGCTTGTGCCTTCAATTTTAGATAAGTTCGTTTTTAGAGTTAATAATATTCTAGCTTTGGGCTGATGGTTCTAATGTACATAGTTGGCAGAATGCGGATCATGGAGTGTAATATTTAGACCTTTTTAATATTGATCAATGTAGGAAGTAGGGAGTGTTTTTACTGTTAAAGCTTTTTATTAAATTGGATAGAGAGGTGCCAGTGGCATTGTTATTATTGTGTTCGAAGGAGTATATATTGTTTGAGATTCGGGTCTTTATGGGCAAGACACTAGGCCCAATGTAAGTGAGTATTTTGTATGGGGTCATTATTATAGTATTTGTGTTATTTATAGTACCAAAGTTAAGTTGGAATTGTTAGGTGGAGAAGATAAGATAATATGAGAGGTGAGATCAAGGTTATTGTAAGTTAGCGGAGGCAGTTGGTTAGTGCAAAGGATGTGATTTAAGGTGTCGTTTAGTAAAGGGAGTCGGGGATGTGGACAGGTATAGGGTGAGTGGAGAGTTTGCATGTTAGTGTCAGTTCGCATGATGGCATTTTGGGGAATTGTTTAACACGTTAATGACGTTACTTTGTATGAATACATATATATATATATATACATATATATATAACGTTTTTCTCGATCTGTCAACATTACTGTAACATATATGTTATATATATATTCTTATACATATTATATATATATGTATATATATATATATATATTTTTATAAGTAAAGTCAATTTTTCCACTGCTCATTAAGCCATCAAAACCAAGGGAGATAATCCACTATTTTTATCACATTATTCTCCATTGAACTCCATTTAATGAAGACAATTTCATAAAGATGCTTACAGAAGATACAATCTTTTTTTTAACGAATATTTGTTTGTAAAACTCTAACAGATTACTAATGATTATACTGAAGGAAACACAGGTAATAATATATATATATATATATATATATATATATATATATATATACATTTCATATTCTACTTTCATATGTATATATATATATACATATATTGCTTTCATTTTTTATCGCACTGCTGCCCTTATGATATATTTTCTATTATTTACTTGCTTTTAAGAAAATATGTACTCTTTTAAAATCAATTGAACTTCTTACGGGATATTGTCATTTAAATCGTATAAATACATTCTTTGTTAATTTATTACTATTTTAAGTAGAATACCCCATACAGTAAATGTGGTATTTTGGTGACTGCTGAAAGGAAAGCGATGGGAAACTTGTGAAAGAGAGAAAAGACAATGCGTCTACTTAAGAGTGTGTCAGTTTGCTACAAGCCGGCGCACAGTCGCCATCTTGTTTTAATATCAATGACTTCTTAACTGCCCGCTGATTGGTTCAAAAAATCTACTTCCTTCTTGGCTTGACAAATCAAACACCTTCTCTTAGGCGAATCTCGGAGTGCTAGCATAACTATATAAACACTTGAGCGCAATACGACGCTCTCTTCTCTCTTTTTCTTTGGCACTGCCTTACAACACACACGTTGCTTGGCCCAGCTCCCCAGATTTATCTCTGGGGATGCAACAGACATCTTCCCGGCCTTTTGGCCACAGGTTCGACTTCGACAAGACGACAACGATCAAAAATGACTACTACCTCATACTCGTTGACTTTATAACATACACACGTAACTGCTCACACATGAACTAACTTTCAGACCTGTGTACAGGTGCATATTATATACTTACATACACACATGGGCGCGTCCTGACACCGTTGCCTGTGTAATAACATTCTATATTACGAGAACTCTTTTATCTTCCCTACTAACGGGACATTTATTTAACCCCGTGAACTTTCTAACTTTTCCTCTTCGTTCATATTCATGGACGAATCCATTCACTAACACCTTCGCTTTCATTTTTCCTTTTATTCACATATTTACGAAGACGACCAAAATGTTTCATGCATTAGAAATGGACTTGGTCCCTTTTTTTATAAGAGTAGGTTAGACAGATGGTGACCCCTCTATACTCCCCATATTTTGATGGCCTTTTGCCTAATTTGTTAAAATTGTATCACTATTGATTTAGCAAATACATCATTCAGAGTGTAATATATATTCGATCCTTTGTCATAGGAGGAGAAAACCTTCACGACTGGTGCGAATGTTCAGTTAGTCCCAACGATAGTGGTCAACATTTAAGAGCTAGATTATCTCTACATTAAAAATAACCTTGTCTTTTTATGTGAGCTTCGTGGGGATGAAAGTAAATAATGGTTTTTAATAAATATTATATGAATATGTATTTTCTTCCCAAACCATAGTGACCCTAATGAATTCAAACGGTTTTAATAGAGAAGACTATAGAGTGAATGTGGTATTTTGGTGATTGCTGAAGTGAAACTGATGAACAAATGGTGAAAGAGGGAAAGGACACTGCTTCAACGACTGAGTCAGAATGCATCTAATTGAAAGTAGGATAAGCGATCATGACCACCGACATCCTCTACTCCGAACATTTTTGTAAACATTATTTCTAATTTGTTTAAATTGTGTCATAATCTTTTAGCAAATTAGTAATTTAAAGTGTAGTATCTGTTTTCTCCTCGCTCATAAGAGGAGAAATCCTAATCAGGGGTACTCTATCTTTTTTAATTACGTCGAGAGCGAGAGAGAGAGAGCAAATTAGTGCTTTCGTAATTACTTATCAATTAAGTCTTTGTGGAGGGGGTAAAATAGGTCTTTCGCCTGTATTTTCTTAGGGAATTAATTCCCCTAATCATGTTGCAGACTATATCGTGAATCACGTCCGTTCGGCTCGCCTCCAAAACCTAGACTAGCAAAAACTCTGCTTCTCACACAAAAGCCCGTAACGTCACAGAGATTTTATGCGCAGATGCACATTGACCCTTGATCTGAGGTTTCGTCAACGTGGTGACCCTGTCACGTCCGTGAGCTCCGACTGTGAGAACAGCCCTATTCTGCACTCGACTGTACGGGTCCACCCGCACTAAATCGCGCAAGCCAAACCCAACGATTTCTAACAAGATGCATCCGTTCCCACATTGAAGAGTGGCTAACAAAGATCTTGCTGAATGACGCCCAGACGCCCTCAGCCTTTTCAACAATTTTAGAGATGTGCTTTATCCAACGCCTCCCCCCAAATGGTGCAAATAGTCACTACACATTTTTGAGACCATGAGGCACAATGCGCCCAGAACTGGAATTTATCATTTTTAGAAGTTTTTATTTAATGTATGCAGCGTATATTTTCTTAAAATTCAAAACCTGCAGATCACAAAGCAAAACAAAATCAGAAATCAAAATATCAAACAGTTCAATTTTGAGAGCGGTTCAAAGTTTATTTTCGTAAATGTGACGTATGTACAAATGTGTGAAAACTAGTATTTTTAAAAATTATCCTCATTTTTTAAATTTTTACCCTCCCTTATTTATTTATAAATATGAACGAGTTAAAAGCGAAAAAAAATCTAACATGAAAAAAATTATTTGGAAGTTTTGTGGGTGAAAATGAACAGGATATGGAAAGCATTGTAAAAAACAAAACAAAACCAAACCATAATTAAGGGCCTAGTATTTAGATATCAAGATTAATATAGTAAAAATGAAAAGGGGATCAATTAAAAGGTCAGCCACAATGTATATCCAAATAGTCAAAATATGGCCAATTTAGGGATTTGGGGTCAGATCCCTAAAGAATGGCTTTTTGCAAAATTTTTATTTTTTTATCACGACAATAAAATGATGCTTTCAACAGGTTTCAATCATTATTGTTAGCAGTATTATGGATTTTATTACGATATTCGCAAATCTGGACACAATGTGCACGGATGAGTGTTGTCCAATAATTAGCAAGATTTAGACTATTTTATCGATTGATCCATGTGAAATTGTACCAGTTCGTTACGGAAAAAAATCAGCATTTTTTGTGCTTTTCTTTCATGATGAGCAAGAATGGTACATTTTTACTAACACACTGGAACAAAAAACAAGCAAACAAAGCAAATAGCTTAAGGTCTCCTATATATAATGGTTAACATTTTTTGAAAGACCACATTTAAAAGTTAAAGTTATTAAAAATAAAAATAACATTTCCAAAAATTAAAAAGATAAACTTTTTTTATTTTGAACGCTATTCTTATTTTCCATGCAATTTTATCAGTGATTAAAAAGATAAGCGGATTGATCTACTGATATTTGGAAATGGGGTGAGTGCGATTGATGAACCAAAGGTCAGCGTAAAAAACAATCACAGATACAGAGAAGAAGAAAACACAATGCTTAAGAAGTGTACAGCCTTATGCATCACATGTGGTTTGTTTCGAGATTAGCGACTCAGAAATATTGTTTATCTTTGGTTTAGAACAAATATGAAGCATAATAATGGACTTTGGCCGATACGAACTTTCATTCTGGCCAGAATTTACTTTCCATGAATTCAAAGGCTTCGAAATTAACAGCTACAAAGAAATCAGCAACAGCCGCATGTCCGACACACATGGTTTATCATGTCTGTGGGAAATTAATGTGATTTTGAAGCCTTTAAAGTGTCAATTCGAAAGCAACTTCAATTCGAAAGCAACTTCAATTCAAAAGCAACTTTAATTCTAAAGCAACTTGTGCCTATGAAAACAGACAAACACAGCAGATTGACGCCCCCCTCGTCTGTCCCATATCCACTTTAAAAGTTTGGGTCTCAATGTAAGTGCCGTCTATGCTCCCACCCTTAACGATGACGATCAAGATAAAGACTCTTTCTACAACAATTTGCAGGCAACTGTTGATCGCGTACATTCGAGTGATCTAATTAATGCAGGTGATTTGAATGGCCGCACAGCTGACATCAGCAACCTTCATATTCTCGGACGATTTGAGACTGACGTACTAATGATGAAAGACTTGTCAACTTTGCGACAGCAAACCAAATGACCGTATCCAGCACGTGTTTTGAACATCTACGGCGACACCTACGTACTCGGTACACCAATGACGGTGTCACAGCTAATCAAATCGAAATCTTTCTCGTTAAACGCTGCTGCTCATCATACGTCCTTGATTGTCGAGTGTTCTGGAGCCACAGAAACGGGTAGTGAATTTGGTTCCAATCATGTATTAGGACGGGCAAAACTACATCTTCATCTCAGGGTCGTCAGGTCGCGTACTAAGCTACTCAGATGCAACATTTCGAAACTGAAAAATAAACAAATGGACGATGCATTCCGCATAGCACTATCCAATCGGTCCGATCGTCTCGAGGTACACGAATCTGAAGACACTACCTCAAATGAGCTTGGACAAACTGAAGCGTAACCTCCGATCCGTGATGATTGAGACGCTCGGGACCACCATGTGAACAGATGTGGATTGGGTCTCGGGTCAAACAATAGAAATTGCTTAAGAAGCGACAAATCTGACAACTTCAGACAACTACGCCGTGAAGCTACCCGTTCTGCTCGCACTGAGCGGAAACTGACAGAAGACATGAAATCTGCCTCAGGTGTTGGGGATTCCCGTAAACTATACAACCCATTCTGTTAGAGCACAAAGACAGGGGGGTTGTAAACCATCTTGTACTAGAATGGCGAGCCAATTACCAATCTCAATGAACACCTCATCCGCTGGAAATAACTTCACCATGGCCAACGTCCCATCAACTGCTATGAATAACACCGATTCAACTCCTTATGACTCCAAACAATACCATCTGCATAATCTAAGTTCTTTACAGCAAAGTTGCGTTCAACTGACACCGGGGGAAACTTATAAGTGACCCAGTCAATAGCGTAAGTGAAACGTGTTGGCGAAAGGACACATCCTTCTTGAACGTCAGACTGTATTTCAAAGGGTTCCGTCTCCTCGCCATACATGCTTGAAGAGGTTGTTGCTGTTATCAAAAGTCTAAACAAAAATAAAGCTTCCAGCAAATATAACATCCCTGCTCAGATCCTCAAACACAGCGCAAATATACTTGGGACTGCCATCCGTCACATTATCAACCGGATCTGTGAGACTGGAATACTCCCAAGACTGGAGCTATGCAACACTGGCGTAATTCTTTAAGAAAGGCGATAAGTGCTACTGAACCAACATCCGTGGTATCAGCCTGATCGACGTATCTGCTAAAATATTCACTTCAATTCTTCTGAGACGATTCCAATCAGAACGCGATTCCAGAATGAGATCAAACCAATGTGTTTTTTTTGTCCGGGCCGTGGATGTACCGATCAAATCTTCACCTTAAGACGAATCCTCAAACATCATTGGTGCTTCCAACAAAGGACAGTCATCTGTGTCATTGATTTAACTGCTGCATTCGACTGTCGATCGCACCACCCTCTGGAAGGTTATGCAAGCAGATGGTATTCCGCCTAAACTTCTCAGTCTTGTTAAAGCATACTACTGCATACTACTGCTCGACACGATTCCACATATGCATGTACGGTGAGGAGACGGAACCATTTGAAATACGCTCTGACGTTCAGCAAGGATGTGTCCTTTCACCAACACTTTTCACTTACGCTATTGACTTGGTCACTTATAAATCCCCCCCCCGGTGTCAGTTGAACTTTAATTACGCAGATGATATTGCGTTACTCGGTGAAATATTTGCTGATGTCCAGTTTGCGTTGAATGAGCTTCAGCATGTTGCATTACAGATTGAGATAGTCATAAATGCCTCAAAGACAAAAATATGCGTTACCAGCTTTGCCCCAACCGACAAATTACCCATCCTCAATGGCGATGTTCTTGAAGAGGGGGAGAGTTTCAAATATATTGGTGCCATCATCACAGCCACGAGTTAAGGTGGAGCTAAAATCAAAGCGCAAATTGACCTTGCACGTCATGCCTTCTGCTAACTCAATTTCCAGTTCTTGGCAAGATCTGAGTAAGGATCTACCAAGCGCTGGTGGGAACGATCCTCCTTTATGGCAATGAGTCGTGGCCAATGAGAGTGGAAGACGTGAAGTGATTAGAAACTTTTCATCATTAATGTCGCCCGTGTCGCATCTTCAGTGTCCGATGGCAGCACTTCCTCTCAAACAACAAAGTATGTTTCTGCCGAAAAAGTTAACTCCCTCCAACAAGTCATCCTCACGAGACGTGTATGCTGACTGGGTCATGTTGTTCGCCGTCAACCAGGAGAATTGATCTACGAAGCAATTGCCCCAGCTCCCCTACAAGGTTGGAAAAAGTGATGTAGTGGACAACGAAAAACCTGGCTGATGACGGTTAAAGGTGACCTTGAACCCCCCCCCCCCCCGAATCTACAGAGTTTGCCGTTGGAACAACAAGTGGCTAGAGGATCACCCAATCGTTGATTTCAAATCATTAGGCTTGGTCGACCTTCGTGAGGGACGCAGTGGAAAGGATGGCTGGAGCCAGCTCAACCCATTCGGGGGGGGATGCTCTTTCAAGTACAAGTCTGTAAGCACAGGCACAAACACACACTTCCCTGGATAGCTAATTGGCAATTACGAAGTGAATAATCAAGGAAAGATCTTTGGAACAGAGAAACAAGCCAGATCAATAGAAAAGAAAACGATTATATCTGCCAACACAAAACTCATGCAATAACCATTAAGAAAATAGTTAATTTAATCTTTCATTTTATACTAGCAGGGCTACACGGTGTTGTCCGGGGCCATAAATAACAAAAAAGAAGAAAAGCATGTGTAACATCTTTATATCAAAATTTATATCTCTCTACCTCTCTCAATCCGTCTCTCTATCTTTCCTCCCTTCCCTGTTTTTGCACATCCCTCTCCCTTCACCGCTCTTCCACCTTTGCCGAGCCCATTCCTCAGTTTTAATTCATTGAAAATAATGATAATAATAATAATGTTAGTTGACAGACTAAAATGAAGAAAAAAAAATCCCATTCCAGAATCCGACCTTTCTTTCTGTGTCGTTTGTGACCAATTTTCAGGCAGAAATAATTGATAACAAATTGACTAAGTCAGAGAGAAAAAAATCATGGGGGAAATTTCCTTCATTTCAATCAAAAGAATTCAAAGCTGACAAAAAAAAAATTTTTAATAAAAAAAAACGAAATGAATTTTATGATACATTGTTATGTACAGATTTTGAACATCTTGAATTTCATGTCACATGACTTTTCTGGGTTTTGATTCTTAGATGAGAGAGTAGGGTGAGGAGATGAAGAGGGGGCATGTGTTGACAACATTTGAAAGTACAAGCCGTCTCACCAGCATGTGGTAAAAAGGGAGCGACTGCAATGTTGGTAGCAATGAAAAACAAAATTGGTTAAGATAAAAAAAACAACTTAATAGAATGAAAAATCCGGCTGCTGGGGGGGGGGGCATATCACATGCTTCTGCTTCCTTTTGGCCTCATTTCGCCTTCTTTAACCAACTGAGAGAGTTTAATCCGCGTTCTTATTCGATTCATGACCAAACAGATAAACCGTTGGTTAAGAAATATTATAAAGTCAATTCTACCTTGGAGGTTGCAGGTTCGATCCCCGATGAAAGAACTTAAATGAACAAAAACGACATTTCGAAAAATGACATGGAATGTGGAAGGAAATCAGTCAATTCCAGTGGATGAAAT
The DNA here is from genome assembly GCA_963556195.1 of Sepiola atlantica. Classification (NCBI taxonomy): domain Eukaryota; kingdom Metazoa; phylum Mollusca; class Cephalopoda; order Sepiida; family Sepiolidae; genus Sepiola; species Sepiola atlantica. The sequence goes on along the minus strand of CAUVYP010001154.1, from coordinate 9,936,010 downwards.
AAAGGATTCGGATTGAAATTCACAGAAGATTACCAACTGCGACAAAAGACTCTTGAAGAAAGCCGTAGAGTACAACAACCGAAACGTGAAAAATGACACCAGAAAAAACGAAATCGTTTGTCAAAATAATTAGTTAAAATAGTACGGAAAAATGTTCAAGACGAGGTTTGTAGAACATTATAATGGTGTGTGTGTGTGTCTGTGTCTGTCTGTGTCTGTCTGTGTGTGTGTGTGTGTGTGTGTGTGTGTGTGTGTGTCCGAAACTTCACTATACCCCTAAGTTTTTTCTGGTCTTTTTCAATTTCAATCAATAAATTAATTTACACCGTTGATCCCATCTGTTTATTGATTTACATTCCACCCACCATTCTCACCCACTGCAGCAAGTGAAGGTCCAGCCCCCCCCTCAAAGATGGGGACTGGAGGGTTGCAAAAGTTGTCTCGTCCGGATCCGTAGCATTTCTAGGATAGGGGAATGCTCACGGATAAAAATCGAGGAAGTAATGTCTGGGAAGATGGCCTACCGAACAGAATACTTCACGGATCCGAGGAGGATATAAATTATTTGTAATTTTACTGTCCAATGTTCCTATATATATATATATATATATATATATATATATATATGCACTAGTTTTGTAGATATTAACAGTAATTAATTGAACCGATTTAATAAAAAGGATAAAGTACCAAACCCTTTCTTAAGAAATGATGTTCATTAATTTTCAAAGGAGGTAATTTAAATGAAAACTAATATATCTTAGCTGGCTAGAACGAAAGATATACCGACGAGGCGTAAGAATAGTATGAAAGGTTCATAAAGAGAGGGGAAAGTAAGTGTCTCTCTCCCTCAACGGATACAGATGCAGAACCTCGCTTAACACTTCAAATATATTCTATTTTGATGAAATTTAAATTGTGTGTATAAAATTCCACAGGGAAGACAATGGAAGAGTTTCCGAATCTGTACGTGCCCATCAATGTACCCCCGCTAATGGAGGTAGGGGCAAAAACGTCTTAAAACTTCAAATATGTATACTCGATTTTAATTAAATTCAAACCAAATGTACAGAGGTTGTACAAAATAATGGAAACACAGTGTTAATTTTCATCAATTTGAAAACACCGATAAGAATTGAGCCAAGAATAGCAAAGAGTAAAGAAAAAAAATTACCAAAATGTTGGTTTCATTTTTATTTTTTTTATTTTTTTTTTTTACTTATGGTTATTCTTGTCCTGAATTAATTGGTTACATTTATTTTTTATTTCAGAAAGTGCACATCAGTAAGAAAAGTTCAAGTGACAGATCTATCAGATTTCCAAAGAAGGCAGATGGTTGGTGCCCATATGGCAGGTGCTCCTGTAACGGAAGTGACTGAGATGGTGGCCGTATCGAGAGGAACTGTCTCGAAGCTGATAACAGCTTATAAAAAAGAACGGAAAACATTCACCTCTAAACAAAATTCTGGAATAAAGCCGAAGCTGTCTGAAAGAGATCGTAGAGCCCTTGTAACGATTTTGAAGAAAGAACACAAAAACACGGCACCCAAAATACAGCAGAGCTTAACAATCATCTGGATAATCCCGTTTCAACAAAAACTGTTCGCCGAGAGATTCACAATGGCTGGATTTCATGTGAGGGTTCCAACGTGTTTCAATTATTTTGTCCAACTCCTGTATTTCACAGTTTATCAATTTTCAAATGAAATCAAAGTAGAATTGTGGTAGTTGTTGTACCCAATGGGTCCCTAATTCACTTTCATCTCCCAGAGGACTGAGTTAGATACAATGTCGGTTTTTAATGTGGGAAGAAATCCAGCTTCCCCCAAAAAGGGGCAGTCTGGTTTAGGACAAAAATTTTAATTGTTTGAGTCTCAAAAGATTTATCCTTCACTGATAGAGGACAGAAAGGATGAAGTGTAGTATCAGAACAGATACTACATTTTGCTTTATTAATTTGCGATAAAGTAAAACACTTAACATTGTAACAAATTAGGTACAAGGCCATCAAAAATGTGGGTCGTTGGTCATCGTTGGTCAAAATAAACAAGATTGACTCCTACTCTTGACTAAAAACATCTGTTACTACAATACCACATTCACTTGGGGGAATTCTACTTAAATATCCAAATGTATTTGAAACTTGAAGAATTTTATTTTTCATAAATATATTTATATACAAGTTCATTTGCAGTGGGGAGTGGGATAACAACACAAAATAGTAAGACCCTCCCAACCCTTTCTAAATAATAGATCGCCCACTTTTTCCGAGTTGTTCAGAACCAAAAACAAACAGACCAATCTCTAAATGGGAGTGTAAAAAAAAATAGGGATTGAGTTTTGGGAAATGGATGGTGTTCTTCCAAGATAAGTACAATTTGGGGGATCGCGAAAGCAAATGTTGGAAAGTGGGCATTGTGGAGGATCTCTATTAAGGGGGGGGGCTCATTCATTTCACTAGCTAATAGGCACATTTACCCGAAGGGATAGGGTCCGACAGTGTGCCATGCTCAGGCAGGGAATACTTTTCGTACACACAAGCTCGCTACTTTTATCCACCTTTCTTGTTGAGTTCTGAAAAATGTAATCTCTTCTATCAAATCTGATCCTGGACCTTCAGTTAGTGCTTAAAGAACACAATCAGATCCCGATCAGAGGAAGATCCAACCCTTTGGGTTCCTCTCAGACGAGACATCTAAAACATTTGCACTATGAAGAGAATTGGGAGAAACACCATTCTACACTTGTTTCAAGCCAAACGGCCATGGCAAACTTCTCACACCTGATATTATCCTATATGACTACAAAGCCACCATCTGCCCATTCATCGAGTATCGTTGTCACATCTGGGCTGGTGCACCATTCACTAGTCTCTCCCTCTTAGACAAGGTTAAAAACAATCTAATAGGTCCCTCACTATCCACCAATCTTTAACGCCTGTCCCATCGACGCAATGTTGTATCCTTGTGCTTATTTTACAAGTACTTCAATGGAATGTGATCCGATGAACTTGCTACTTTGGTGCTCCCCTCGACGTAAATACATTCGACCAACCCAACAATCAGCTAAATCCCATCCATTCACTATGGAGGCCTCCAGATGCCGGAGAGCCTTCTACTCCAATAGCTTCTTTTCTCGAACTGCCGGCCTTTGAAAGTCCCTCTTTCTCCGAACTGTAGAAATTTAAAACTAATGTGAACAAGCATCTCGCTGCACAGCTCCCAATTTAGGATGACCCCCTAAACTTTCACCCTAATTCTCAGTAGCCCCTTACGTCTACAGTGGCAACTTGCCTTGTTTGGGGTGAACAAGTTTTAGAAGACGTGGCACAAGGCTGGAAGGTGGGGATAGTAGGTCAGCGCACAAGAAGTAATGGACTCAGGCCCTCACAAAAATGCCTAAGCAGCCCCGTCAGTATTTTCTGCTAAAGGCGCCTCAGGCAATTGACCATAAACCAACCCCTTCTCAAAGAGAGATTGTAAAGTCTGGGAGGGTGGACTGCCTAGGACCACTCAGAACAAATACGTCAACCTGACAGACCAGGATGAGAAGATGCCGCAATGACCCACCCTCTGTCGGACTAATCAGCGAGGACGTACCCTCCACTGGTAAGGATGTAGAGGCCAACAAGGCCTAATGTCTCATGGATATGTCTAGTATACAATAAAATAGAGGTTCAGTGTGAATGGGGTGGCTAATTTACGTATTGTTTTTGTTTTTAAATCGATTTTAAGAAACAATTTCAAAATATTGATTTTTAATCGTTTTGCGGATGAAACTTCAACGAAAAAAAAACAAAAACAAAAAAAAACGGAAATAATTTTATTATTTACTTTATCTAGTTAAGATAAGGATGGTTTGGTTTGCAAACATCCTGAGGTGGGGGTGAAGACAGGGAGAGCATGTGACAGAACCCTCCCCTCCCCCCAACCGGATTTTCCTTTCTGCATATTTGTTTTCATAGATATTGCTATCAAAGTTCGAATCATTATTATCACGTGATGAATAAAGTTTGAACTTTGCAATGTTGTTGTCACAGACACTCCTCCTCCTCTTCCTCTTCCGCCTCCTCCTCCTCCCCTACTAATGTAAACAACCGTAAAAGAATCGATGGGAGGGAGGGGGTACAATATGGTAATGGTTAACCAGATCTTCCTTGTGTGCATGTGTGTCCTCCCCCTCCACAAATTATGAGGGGGGTGATAATCCTAATCTAAACCTATTCTTTAAGTGGGGGAAAAGACAAGAGAATGGGGAGGGGGAGAGGGAGGGGTTCCATTACGTTTGTTAGGTAGAAATGACCTTTGACAATCAGTGCAGATACTGACACAGATTCTGTTTACAAATTGTCATTTCGAAACTGCATGTCAAACTTTGGAATTGGGGGGGGGAGAAGGTGGCGGTAGTGCGTGTGTGGGTATATAACACCTTTGCTTCCAGGATTAATTGCAACTCTTATATAACAAAAAAATCTTCATCAGATCTGATATATTAATCATGAAATTAAGTTGCTTTTTAGAATTGTTTGTCGGTACTTATCCAGATTAGGACCAAGCTAAAATCGCTTTGGTGTCGGTAGTTCCCGGAGGTTTATGTCGACGGCTGGAAAAAGACAAATGAAAAGTCGGTTGCCTGAGTCCAAAAAGTCCAAAACGAGGCTGGATGTACAACTGGAATTTTTTTTTTTTACACATCAAATTTTTATTTTTGAAGAATAATATCACTGAACAAGTGTTAAAACGGGGTTAGGGTTCGTTAACATTCATTATCGCTTTAATCAAATTAATGATTTTCGTGATTCAATCAATTAAAATGTTAACTTGTCTACTTATTTTCTTGCATTCTGATTGGATAAGCGCTTTAGCATTTTCCGTCCGTCTACGTAAACATCCAGAAACTACAGATGCCAAGTAGATTTTAGCTTGGGTCCTAATCTGGACAAATCTCTACAAAGCCACCATCCGCCCATGCATGGAGTATTGTTGTCACATCTGGGCTGGTGCATCATCTACTACTCTCTCCCTCCTTGACAAGGTCCAAAAAAGAATCGCCAACCTAATAGGTTCCTCACTGTCAACCAAGCTCCAGCCTCTGTCCCATCGCCGCAATGTAGCATCCTTGTGCTTGTTTTACAAATACTTCAATGGATTATGCTCCGATGAATTGGCTACTCTGGTGCCCCCTCGACGTAAATTCACTAGACTAACTCGACAATCAACTAAATCTCATTCATTCACTGTGGAGGTCCCCAGATGTTGGAGAGCCTTCTAGTCAAATAGCTTCTTTCCTCGTACTGCTGGCCTCTGGAACTCCCTCCCTGCCCCCTGTTACCCCAACAGTACAGACATGCAGAAATTTAAAACTAATGTAAACAGACACCTCGCTGCGCAGATCCCAATCTAGGTTGACCGCCCCTACCTTCTCCCTTTTTCTTTTTCTCAGAAGCCCCTTACGTTTACAGTGGCGGCCTGCCTTGTTTGAGGTGAACTATGTTAAAAAAAATTTTTTTTTTAAAGTACTGTTTTTTATCTTCCTTTTTATCGAGTAAGTTCGGGGAATTTCTGTCATTACTAACAAGCAGAGTGTTACCATTGTCGACCAAGGGAAGAGTCTATCAGGCAATGTGATAATGTATGGAAGTATAAGGTGAGTAATTTTATTTTTCATGTACTGGAAAGGCGTTAGAAGAAATGCAATACAGTGTAACCTGTGCCTAGTGTGGGTTCACAAAAAGTGAAAAGACCTGAAAGTTAAGTTAGCCCTGAACGCCAACTTCAAGTGTAGGAGATGCATGGGAAAGGCACATCTTATTGATGGTCGTCCTCACAAAGAGATGACAATACCCTAGGGGTAATAGACTTTTTCTACTTTCAAGGAGATATGCTAAGTGCAGGTGGTGGATGTGAACTCTCTACATCCGGGATTAAGTTGTAGAGCAGCTGTGTCAGGAACATCATGATATATGGCAGTAAATGTTGGGTCATATCTTGCCCATCTGCAGCGCAATGACAGATTCATGATGAATTTGCAATGTAAAATCTGACCAAACCCAACACATCAAGTCCGAGGATTTGCTAAAAGCACTACACTTGAATCAATTACGCTGGTATGGTCATGTGGAATGTTCGTCCTCCTGGATAAACTGTTGCAGAAGCATGAATATCATGAATCGCAAGAAGGTTGTCTGGTTAAGGACAACTTGGAAGCAAGTGATTGGACAAGACTGCACAAAGTGGAATTTGGAGACTGGTGACCCGCTGAACTGTGAGAGGTGGAGAGTGAGCTTGCATAATAGCATAGAACGTCTGACCCCTGAACAAGGGAAAAGCGACGTTAAATGAATAGAAGATATATAAATTAGTATTATCAGTTCTGATGACCTAAAGAAAAAAAAACCTTCCGTTAACTTTTTATTCAGAGTGTAAGATTTCATTCAAGAATTAAACGAATGAACACAATATCGACTTTTTTTTCACACAATAAATTTTCCGTGGAAAAGAAAGGACACGGTTAATTTCTTTTTTTTAATCTACTAATTATACAGTGTATAAAAACACTTTAACGATAGCATCATCGTCATCATCGTCATCATCGTCATCATCGTCATCATCATCAACATCATCATCATCATACACATCATCATCATCATCATCATCATCATCATCATCATCATCATCATCATCATCATCATCACTGTTGCGACGTCATTCACACGCCCTATCATGCTAAACCCGAAGCTTAGCGGCTGACAGCGTCAATTCTAGCAATCTCCACCCTATCACAATTCGAGAGACGTTCGCTCTAAAGCGTTTACCTTACCAATGGTTGGAGGCATGTATCAGTCATAAATAATGTCTTATTTTCTGTCTCAGAAAACTGTCCCTATTGTTTTATATATATATATATATATATATATATATATATATATATATATATATATATATATATATAACAAGCATGAACGCTTACACTTCAGTTCAAAAGAGCATACTTTCAAAGAGGGATATTCTGGCTCAGACAGCAAAAATATTTGGCCCTTTGTCACTTTGTTCTCCTATTACGATTAAAGCAAAAATACTTCTCCGAAGATTGTGTTTGCTCAAGTTGAGTTGGGACGAGCAGGTACCTACTGACTTAATAACGATCTGGTCGAATTTGTCCGACGACCTCTCTGGACGAAGTGATCTGTTTTTCACAAAACAGGTTGTGGACTCTGACAGCCAACTGAGATTATATTTATTCTGTGATGCGTCACCTCAATCATATGGATTTGTTGTTTATGGCGTGCATTATGGGAAATACCATATACTATGTTCTAAATTTAAAGTATCTCCGATGAAGACAAAAACATTACGTATGATGGAGTTGTTTACTGTGCATATTGAATTCAAGACTTTAATCATGTTACTGAGGTCCTACTCTGGTATCAACATTAGGAACATCTTTGTTTCTGTGGATGCGCAAGTTGTATTATCTTGACTTCTCACAGAGAATATTAAAGCAAAAAGTCTGTATACCAGGAACAGAATCAGAGACATTCAAGAAATTAAAGAGAAGTTGAATAAGGAATTTGGGGTCAACATTCATTATAAATATGTCCCCGCTATGGACAACCCAGCTGATCTTCTTTCTCGTGGTATCACCCTAGAATGCAGAGATTGGACTACTGGATATATGGGCCCACATGGCTGATTGAGGAGCCTGAAAGCTAGCCTACAGGTGTGCTGAGCTGTCTGAGCCCTTAAAACAAGTGTCGCGTGGAAAACGTTTTCCATAATACATTGAGTGAAGCTATTGGGGAACCACTGATTCTATTTGACAGGTTCTCCGACTTCAACAAGCTAATTCGTGCAACTGCCTTCATTTTAAAATTTGTAAATGTATGCAAACGACAAAAGGAACAATCTGATGCAAAACAGGCAGCATTAAATTACTTTCTAAAATCGATGCAACTACAGGCATTTGATAAGGAAATTGGATCTTATTTGAAGGATCCTATTAAAAAGGAAATTCCTTTGCTGGTGAGCAATCTTAACGTTTTCATCGATTTTGACAGGATTTCCAATTCAACAAGATATGAATATAAGTTTGTCTATCCTATTTAAATTGCCAAACATCACCTTCTTACAAAATTAGTAATCATTGATAGCCACTATCGATGCAAACATTTGGGTATTGGCACGACAGTGACCAAATTGAGATTGTCAGGATATTGGGTTCCACGGGCTAGGCAGTCTGTGAAGACTGTGATCTCAAACTGCAATACTTGTCGAAAATTCAACAGCCTAGCTTTCAACTACCCCAAGTTGACAAATTTGCAAAAAAAAACAGACGGAGGTTGATAAACCCATTCCAATACACTGCATTGATTACACGGGTCACATCTGGGTTCAATCTGGGATAGAAAGTCTCATAAGATGTATTTACTGATTTTCACATGTATGAACGTGAGAGCTATTCACATTGAACTTGTGACTGATATGAGCACACAATCCTTTGTCGAAGCCTTGGTTCGATTTTCTAACATTTACGGAGCACCCAGTCACATATACAGTGACAATGCACGTTCTTTTAATGCAGCCTTAGGTGATGATGTAATAAAACATCACATCGACAGTAATGAGTTTTGGAACTCATGTACAAGCTCTGTCATCAAACATATAAAACTACCTTTAAACTCCCCTTGGATTGGAAGTACTTGGAAAAGAATGATCAGGGTGATAAAATCTCGCCTTCTAAGTAACCTATCAGACATTCAAAGAGCAGTGAACCCCATACCACTGACCTATGACCAGATGTTGATCTGTTCCCCTTAACACCCAACTGCTTCATTCATCCAAACATAAACTGTGAGCTCTTTTTCCAATCTGACACACCCAGTTTTGTCGTGACAGAACCAATCACTAGATCTCTCCTTGTGAGTACCTTGGAAAACAGAGAAGAATTAATGTCTAGATTCAAAGACCTGTGTCACGATGAATATTTGCTAAGTCTGAGAGAAAGTTGCAAGGATTTGCATGAAATTAAATTTCACAATCAAATCAATGTCAATGATGTGATACTCATTAAGAATCCAGCCAAGCTCAGGCCTTTCTGGAAGCTGGGCAGAGTTATTGAACTATTTAGTATAAGTTAAATGAATGTTGGATGCATTTTAACTGTTTCAGCCTTACTATGGAATTTTTATACACTGATGAAGCCTCCTCATGAATATCGATGATATTTGGTATATCATGAAAATATATGTTCTTGAAATGGGCAGAAACTATTGCTTGTAAATGAAAGTGTTTCTGAAGGAAATATGGAATGTTTCTCTGAATAACTAAAGTTTACATGATGTTAAATTAAGAGTTCTAGGCGTACATTGTTTAGCTACAACCTTTGTGTTAACCTAAAGTAATTCATAATATATACATATATATATAAATGAAAAAGGAAAACCAAAAAATGGATGTTTTTTATGTGTACATCAACGTTTCGTCTTTATTTATAAGACTTCATCAGGATGATAATAAAGAGAAAAATGTCATGCAAGTACAAATACATCATTATTATCATTATTATCATCATTATTATTATTAATATAACTATTTATTATTATTAATATTATTATCATCATTATTATTATTATTATTTATTATTATTATATTATTATTAGTATAAATAATATTATTATTATTATTATTAATATTATTTTAATTGGTGTTATTGTTATTATTTATTATGATCATAAATATTATTATTGTTATCATTATTATTAATATCATCATCATTTTTAATATTATTGTCATCGTTATTATTGTTAATATTAATAATATTATTATTATTATGAATAATTTTATTATAATTTTATAATTTTAATATCATCATCATTATCATATTACTATGTCATTATCATTATTACTATTTATCAATATTATTAATATTCTTATTCTTATTATTATTAATATTATTATCAGTAGTAGTATCATTAAAATTATTATTATTTATCATTATTAACATTATTATCATTATTATTTATTATTATTATAATTATTATTTATTATCATTAATAATTATATTATTATTATTAATATTATGATCAATATTATTATTATTATTATTATTATTATTATTATTATTATTATTATTTATAATGATTATTATGATAAATATTATTATTGTTATTATTATTATTAACATTATTATTATTATTAATATTATCATCATCATTATTATTATAAATATTATTAATATTTTTATTAATAATAATAATATTATTATTATCATCATAATTATCATCATTTATTATTACAAATATCATTATTATTATTCTTATTATTATCATCATAATCATTGATTATTATTATTATAATTATTATAATTATTATTATTATCATTATCATCAATATTATTATCATTATTATCGTTATAATTTTTATTATTATTATTATTATTATTATATGTATTATTATGATTATTATTATTATTATTATTATTAATATAATCATTATCATCATTATTAATATAATTATTATGATCATTATTATTATTAATCCTATTATTATTATTATTATCATTATTATTATTATTATAATGTTTTATTATTATTATTATTACTATTTATTGTTATTATGATCATAATCATTATTATTTATTATTTATTTATATTTTTATTGTATTTATTATTATTAATATTATTATCATCATTATTTTTAATATTATTATTATTAATATTATTATTATCATTAATATTGTTATCATTAATATTAACATTATTATTATCATTATTATTATTATCATTATTATTATTATTTTTATTATTATTATTATTATTATTATTATTATTTCTTAATTTTATAAATATTATTATTATTGTTATTATCATTATTATTAATATTATTATTATTACTATTAATATTATCGCTATTATTATTATTGTTATTATTATGATTATTAATATCATTATTATCATTATTATTATTATTATTAATAATATTATTATTTATTATATTATCATTATTAATCCTCTTCATTATATTATTATCATTAGTATTATTATTAATATTATTATCATCATTATTCTTATTAATAATATCATCATTATTATCATTAATTATTATTATTATTATCATTCAATATTATTATTATTATTATAATTATTTTTTCATTATTATTATAATTTTCAGTATTATTATTATAATTATCATCATTATTTATTATTATTATTATTATTATTATTATTATTTATCGTTATTAATTTTATTATTATCATTATTATTATTTATTTAATATCATTTAAATGGATGTACATATCTGATGATAGCGGACCACGGCTTGAAACGCGTTATATGAAATTATAAAATGATCAAATAACAAAATAACAAATAAATGTTGAAAAAAACTTTTACAAATGTTACTGGCCTTTACATATATACTTTTCTCTCGTTGGAACTGCACTAATACTGCACTGCCCTCTTCTCTCTCTCTCTCTCTCTCTCTCTCTCTCTATATATATATATATATATATATATATATATATATATATATATATATGTATATATATATATATATATATATATATACCTCCACCCACGGAATTACCTAAGTGTAACGACGTAGAATGAATAATGTCGATCGAGAGAGATACACACACAAAGAGAGACGGACATACTGATAGAGAGATAAAGATAGAAAGAGAGAACGACAGAAAGATATTAGATGCAATGTGTCTGTGTTTTGTCGAAGCGTAACAGCTGACCCTATTCAAAATAGAAACCAGCAAACATGTCTAGCTTTACAACTCATAAATTAAACGTTTTTTTATCTTCTGAAAAGGAAAGAAAAGTTTGTGAAAACGCCCTATTCTTTCAAAGACAATTTTCATTCAATACTTTCTGTTTTTACTCTATAAATTTGGGATTTATATTAAAAAATTGTCCGAATTAAACTTGAAATTAGGCATGATGTCTTGTTGTCAACGATTGTATAAATTTTATTTCAATAAAAGTATTCAACATTTATGATACAAAATGTTGAGAAAATAAGTGGAAAAAGCAGATAATCACAGCAGATACAAAACATCAGAGCCTTCTATCCCTTAATAGACTTCAAGTATGGTCTATGCTGGAAATCTCATTTCTTTGATCAATCATAACTCAAAAACCAATAAACCAAAGTAGTTAAAACTTTATACAAAATTTTTATTTGATAGTTTCTATAAGTGTGTAGAATTTCAGCATCATTAATCAAGGCAACCCAGAGATCCAGAAAGTTAAGTCATGAAATCATGTTATCTGTGTGTACGTACGTACCTACGTACGTACACACAGATGTATGTGCCACCCGGTATCTCATCAACTATTTGATGGATTCAGCTGATTTTGGGCAGAAATAGAGGTTCTAGGGTCTAGTTGATGGCATTTTAATTTCAGTTTACCATATACCTTAGTTTTCCAGAAATTTCGAAAAAACCTTAAAATTGACCAGGCATAGCCTTTACAAAAGTAGTTACATTCCATGAAAAATGTCAGTATACTGAAATCATATGCCTTAATAGGATTAAAATTCAAATTCATATACACTAAATGTATAAAAGCAAGGAAATTCCCAATTTCTTACACTTTTATTGTCATTAAGGGTATGCGAGCACAACAGGGCTATGTATTTTACTGGTAGGAATTTTTCTTCAGCGCACCTCAAACACTTCATCCACTCACGCATAGAGATTTATACTGTATACCCTTAATGACAATAAAAGTTTTAAAAATTGGGAATTTCCTTGCTTTTGTACATTTAGTGTATATGAATTTTCATCTTAACCCTATTAAGGGCATATGATTTCAGTATACTGGCATTTCTCATGGAATATATATATATATATATATATATATATATATATATATATATATATATATATATATATATATATATATTCGTTTAAACTTAGGTATGTTTATATAGTTGTATGTTCAGGATTTACTCCCAACCCCAACCAACACATGTTATTTCAAGTCATTTTGCCGTAGTTTTAAATTGTAATGTGTATTCTTGAATTGCGGGGTATAATATCACACACCCCTTAATAGTAAAGTTTACAAATTAAAACATAAAGATCCCACGTTACTCACCACGTTGCCTTGAATATATATTCCATAATTCATAATGATAAGTTCAATAGATTAGGATTTTAACAAGCGCATACGTACTATTGACGCCCATGCGCGTGCACCAATCCTTTACAAAATGTATTACTTAATAAAACTGAAAATTTAATGTAGTTTTTGTAAGTTTTCTATCTAAATTATTTTTAAAGTTTTTAGAGAGACGAGTGCGACTTCCGGTGTTCGTTCACTCAAATTGTAAAGTTTACAAAAGTAAATAATGTTCCAATGTAACTCACCGTTTTTTTTAGAATATATATTTAAAAAATTATAATGCTCCGTTCATTAGCTTAGGAGATTACCCTTTACACACACACACACATACACACACACATACGCATACACACATGCACACACACTTCGGAACAAAAGTAACCTTAAACTCAATTCTGAGTGCCCCAAGCAATGAGGCTAATTTCATCCGTTACACGATGTGATGGGAAATAAGTCCTATTTATGCCAAGCAGGCGGGCAACCACAGTTAACCTTCATAACAGTGTTCAACAGAAAGGAACTTGCGTTTATAGCTTCGATGTATAGCTTGCATTGTATCTTATAAAACGGCCCGGCATAAAAGGGGTAACAAATGCTTATTTAATAATAAATATTTAACTATTATTTAAATAACACACACACATATATATAAGAGAATGAACAGTATGTATATAAACAGTCAATAATTTGGTAATTGTGTAGTATCTGTTATGTTGTCATGGGACCAAAATGCTTATTTCTGTTCACATTATACTCAAATTCATCAATTTAACATCAACTTATTATGTGTTCTTATGTTGCTATTCCCATTATACTCAAATTCATCAATTAAACATCAACTTATTAAGTTTTCTTATGTTTCTATTCCAAGTATACTCAAATTCATCAATTAAACATCAACTTATTAATTTTTCTTATGTTTCAATGTCCATTATACTTAAATTCATCAATTAAACATCAACTTAGTAGGTTTTCTAATGTTGCTATTCCCATTATACTAAAATTCATCAATTAAACATCAACTTATTATGTTTTCTTATGTTGCTATTCCCATTATACTCAAATTCCTCAATTAAACATCAACTTATTATGTTTACTTATGTTTCTATTCCCATTATACTTAAATTCATCAATTAAACATCAACTTATTATGTTTTCTTATGTTGCTATTCCCATTATACTCAAATTCATCAATTTGACATCAACTTATTATGTTTTCTTATGTTTCTATTCACATTATACTCATTCATCAATATAACATAAACTTATGTTTTCTTATGTTGCTATTCCCATTATACTAAAATTCATCAATAAAACATCAACTTATAATGTTTTCTTATGTTTTTATTCCCATTATACTCAAATTCATCAATTAAACATCAACTTATTAAGTTTTCTTATGTTGCTATTCCCATTATACTCAAATTCATCAATTTGACATCAACTTATTATGTTTTCTTATGTTTCTGTTCACATTATACTCAAATTCATCAATTTAACATCAACTTATTATGTTTTCTTATGTTGCTATTCCCATTATACTCAAATTCATCAATTAAACATCAACTTATTATGTTTTCTTATGTTTTTATTCCCATTATACTCAAATTCATCAATTAAACATCAATTTTCTTATTAATATTATCGCTATTATTATTATTGTTATTATTATTATGATTATTAATATCATTATTATTATCATTATTATTATTATTATTAATAATATTATTATTTATTATATTATCATTATTAATCCTCTTCATTATATTATTATCATTAGTATTATTATTAATATTATTATCATCATTATTCTTATTAATAATATCATCATTATTATCATTGATTATTATTATTATTATCATTCAATATTATTATTATTATTATAATTATTTTTTCATTATTATTATAATTTTCAGTATTATTATTATAATTATCATCATTATTTATGATTATTATTATTATTATTATTATTATTATTTATCGTTATTAATTTTATTATTATCATTATTATTATTTATTTAATATCATTTAAATGGATGTACATATCTGATGATAGCGGACCACGGCTTGAAACGCGTTATATGAAATTATAAAATGATCAAATAACAAAATAACAAATAAATGTTGAAAAAAACTTTTACAAATGTTACTGGCCTTTACATATATACTTTTCTCTCGTTGGAACTGCACTAATACTGCACTGCCCTCTTCTCTCTCTCTCTCTCTCTCTCTCTCTCTATATATATATATATATATATATATATATATATATATATATATATATATGTATATATATATATATATATACCTCCACCCACGGAATTACCTAAGTGTAACGACGTAGAATGAATAATGTCGATCGAGAGAGATACACACACAAAGAGAGACGGACATACTGATAGAGAGATAAAGATAGAAAGAGAGAACGACAGAAAGATATTAGATGCAATGTGTCTGTGTTTTGTCGAAGCGTAACAGCTGACCCTATTCAAAATAGAAACCAGCAAACATGTCTAGCTTTACAACTCATAAATTAAACGTTTTTTTATCTTCTGAAAAGGAAAGAAAAGTTTGTGAAAACGCCCTATTCTTTCAAAGACAATTTTCATTCAATACTTTCTGTTTTTACTCTATAAATTTGGGATTTATATTAAAAAATTGTCCGAATTAAACTTGAAATTAGGCATGATGTCTTGTTGTCAACGATTGTATAAATTTTATTTCAATAAAAGTATTCAACATTTATGATACAAAATGTTGAGAAAATAAGTGGAAAAAGCAGATAATCACAGCAGATACAAAACATCAGAGCCTTCTATCCCTTAATAGACTTCAAGTATGGTCTATGCTGGAAATCTCATTTCTTTGATCAATCATAACTCAAAAACCAATAAACCAAAGTAGTTAAAACTTTATACAAAATTTTTATTTGATAGTTTCTATAAGTGTGTAGAATTTCAGCATCATTAATCAAGGCAACCCAGAGATCCAGAAAGTTAAGTCATGAAATCATGTTATCTGTGTGTACGTACGTACCTACGTACGTACACACAGATGTATGTGCCACCCGGTATCTCATCAACTATTTGATGGATTCAGCTGATTTTGGGCAGAAATAGAGGTTCTAGGGTCTAGTTGATGGCATTTTAATTTCAGTTTACCATATACCTTAGTTTTCCAGAAATTTCGAAAAAACCTTAAAATTGACCAGGCATAGCCTTTACAAAAGTAGTTACATTCCATGAAAAATGCCAGTATACTGAAATCATATGCCTTAATAGGATTAAAATTCAAATTCATATACACTAAATGTATAAAAGCAAGGAAATTCCCAATTTCTTACACTTTTATTGTCATTAAGGGTATGCGAGCACAACAGGGCTATGTATTTTACTGGTAGGAATTTTTCTTCAGCGCACCTCAAACACTTCATCCACTCACGCATAGAGATTTATACTGTATACCCTTAATGACAATAAAAGTTTTAAAAATTGGGAATTTCCTTGCTTTTGTACATTTAGTGTATATGAATTTTCATCTTAACCCTATTAAAGGCATATGATTTCAGTATACTGGCATTTCTCATGGAATATATATATATATATATATATATATATATATATATATTCGTTTAAACTTAGGTATGTTTATATAGTTGTATGTTCAGGATTTACTCCCAACCCCAACCAACACATGTTATTTCAAGTCATTTTGCCGTAGTTTTAAATTGTAATGTGTATTCTTGAATTGCGGGGTATAATATCACACACCCCTTAATAGTAAAGTTTACAAATTAAAACATAAAGATCCCACGTTACTCACCACGTTGCCTTGAATATATATTCCATAATTCATAATGATAAGTTCAATAGATTAGGATTTTAACAAGCGCATACGTACTATTGACGCCCATGCGCGTGCACCAATCCTTTACAAAATGTATTACTTAATAAAACTGAAAATTTAATGTAGTTTTTGTAAGTTTTCTATCTAAATTATTTTTAAAGTTTTTAGGGAGACGAGTGCGACTTCCGGTGTTCGTTCACTCAAATTGTAAAGTTTACAAAAGTAAATAATGTTCCAATGTAACTCACCGTTTTTTTTAGAATATATATTTAAAAAATTATAATGCTCCGTTCATTAGTTTAGGAGATTACCCTTTACACACACACACACATACACACACACATACGCATACACACATGCACACACACTTCGGAACAAAAGTAACCTTAAACTCAATTCTGAGTGCCCCAAGCAATGAGGCTAATTTCATCCGTTACACGATGTGATGGGAAATAAGTCCTATTTATGCCAAGCAGGCGGGCAACCACAGTTAACCTTCATAACAGCGTTCAACAGAAAGGAACTTGCGTTTATAGCTTCGATGTATAGCTTGCATTGTATCTTATAAAACGGCCCGGCATAAAAGGGGTAACAAATGCTTATTTAATAATAAATATTTAACTATTATTTAAATAACACACACACACACATATATATAAGAGAATGAACAGTATGTATATAAACAGTCAATAATTTGGTAATTGTGTAGTATCTGTTATGTTGTCATGGGACCAAAATGCTTATTTCTGTTCACATTATACTCAAATTCATCAATTTAACATCAACTTATTATGTGTTCTTATGTTGCTATTCCCATTATACTCAAATTCATCAATTAAACATCAACTTATTAAGTGTTCTTATGTTTCTATTCCAAGTATACTCAAATTCATCAATTAAACATCAACTTATTAATTTTTCTTATGTTTCAATGTCCATTATACTTAAATTCATCAATTAAACATCAACTTAGTAGGTTTTCTAATGTTGCTATTCCCATTATACTAAAATTCATCAATTAAACATCAACTTATTATGTTTTCTTATGTTGCTATTCCCATTATACTCAAATTCATCAATTTAACATCAACTTATTATGTTTTCTTATGTTTCTATTCCCATTATACTTAAATTCATCAATTAAACATCAACTTATTATGTTTTCTTATGTTTCTATTCCCATTATACTTAAATTAATCAATTAAACATCAACGTATTATGTTTTCTTATGTTTCTATTCCCATTATACTTAAATTCATCAATTAAACATCAACGTATTATGTTTTCTTATGTTTCTATTCCCATTATACTTAAATTCATCAATTTAACATCAACTTATTATGTTTTCTTATGTTGCTATTCCCATTATACTCAAATTCATCAATTAAACATCAACTTATTATGTTTACTTATGTTTCTATTCCCATTATACTTAAATTCATCAATTAAACATCAACTTATTATGTTTTCTTATGTTGCTATTCCCATTATACTCAAATTCATCAATTTAACATCAACTTATTATGTTTTCTTATGTTTCTATTCCCATTATACTTAAATTCATCAATTAAACATCAACTTATTATGTTTTCTTATGTTGCTATTCCCATTATACTTAAATTAATCAATTAAACATCAACGTATTATGTTTTCTTATGTTTCTATTCCCATTATACTTAAATTCATCAATTAAACATCAACGTATTATGTTTTCTTATGTTTCTATTCCCATTATACTTAAATTCATCAATTTAACATCAACTTATTATGTTTTCTTATGTTGCTATTCCCATTATACTCAAATTCATCAATTAAACATCAACTTATTATGTTTACTTATGTTTCTATTCCCATTATACTTAAATTCATCAATTAAACATCAACTTATTATGTTTTCTTATGTTGCTATTCCCATTATACTCAAATTCATCAATTTAACATCAACTTATTATGTTTTCTTATGTTTCTATTCCCATTATACTTAAATTCATCAATTAAACATCAACTTATTATGTTTTCTTATGTTGCTATTCCCATTATACTCAAATTCATCAATTTAACATCAACTTATTATGTTTTCTTATGTTTCTATTCCCATTATACTTAAATTCATCAATTAAACATCAACTTATTATGTTTTCTTATGTTGCTATTCCCATTATACTTAAATTCATCAATTTAACATCAACTTATTATGTTTTCTTATGTTTCTATTCCCATTATACTTAAATTAATCAATTAAACATCAACGTATTATGTTTTCTTATGTTTCTATTCCCATTATACTTAAATTCATCAATTAAACATCAACTTATTATGTTTTCTTATGTTTCTATTCCCATTATACTTAAATTCATCAATTAAACATCAACTTATTATGTTTTCTTATGTTGCTATTCCCATTATACTTAAATTCATCAATTTAACATCAACTTATTATGTTTTCTTATGTTTCTATTCCCATTATACTTAAATTAATCAATTAAACATCAACGTATTATGTTTTCTTATGTTTCTATTCCCATTATACTTAAATTCATCAATTAAACATCAACTTATTATGTTTTCTTATGTTTCTATTCCCATTATACTTAAATTCATCAATTAAACATCAACTTATTATGTTTTCTTATGTTGCTATTCCCATTATACTTAAATTCATCAATTTAACATCAACTTATTATGTTTTCTTATGTTTCTATTCCCATTATACTTAAATTCATCAATTAAACATCAACGTATTATGTTTTCTTATGTTGCTATTCCCATTATACTCAAATTCATCAATTTAACATCAACTTATTATGTTTTCTTATGTTTCTATTCCCATTATACTTAAATTCATCAATTAAACATCAACTTATTATGTTTTCTTATGTTGCTATTCCCATTATACTCAAATTCATCAATTTAACATCAACTTATTATGTTTTCTTATGTTTCTATTCCCATTATACTTAAATTCATCAATTAAACATCAACTTATTATGTTTTCTTATGTTGCTATTCCCATTATACTCAAATTCATCAATTTAACATCAACTTATTATGTTTTCTTATGTTTCTATTCCCATTATACTTAAATTCATCAATTAAACATCAACTTATTATGTTTTCTTATGTTGCTATTCCCATTATACTCAAATTCATCAATTTAACATCAACTTATTATGTTTTCTTATGTTTCTATTCCCATTATACTTAAATTAATCAATTAAACATCAACGTATTATGTTTTCTTATGTTTCTATTCCCATTATACTTAAATTCATCAATTAAACATCAACTTATTATGTTTTCTTATGTTTCTATTCCCATTATACTTAAATTAATCAATTAAACATCAACGTATTATGTTTTCTTATGTTTCTATTCCCATTATACTTAAATTCATCAATTAAACATCAACTTATTATGTTTTCTTATGTTGCTATTCCCATTATACTCAAATTCATCAATTAAACATCAACTTATTATGTTTTCTTATGTTGCTATTCCCATTATACTTAAATTAATCAATTAAACATCAACTTATTATGTTTTCTTATGTTTCTATTCCCATTATACTTAAATTAATCAATTAAACATCAACTTATTATGTTTTCTTATGTTTCTATTCCCATTATACTTAAATTCATCAATTAAACATCAACGTATTATGTTTTCTTATGTTTCTATTCCCATTATACTTAAATTAATCAATTAAACATCAACTTATTATGTTTTCTTATGTTTCTATTCCCATTATACTTAAATTCATCAATTAAACATCAACGTATTATGTTTTCTTATGTTTCTATTCCCATTATACTTAAATTCATCAATTAAACATCAACGTATTATGTTTTCTTATGTTTCTATTCCCATTATACTTAAATTCATCAATTAAACATCAACTTATTATGTTTTCTTATGTTGCTATTCCCATTATACTCAAATTCATCAATTTAACATCAACTTATTATGTTTTCTTATGTTTCTATTCCCATTATACTTAAATTCATCAATTAAACATCAACTTATTATGTTTTCTTATGTTGCTATTCCCATTATACTCAAATTCATCAATTTAACATCAACTTATTATGTTTTCTTATGTTTCTATTCCCATTATACTTAAATTCATCAATTAAACATCAACTTATTATGTTTTCTTATGTTGCTATTCCCATTATACTCAAATTCATCAATTTAACATCAACTTATTATGTTTTCTTATGTTTCTATTCCCATTATACTTAAATTAATCAATTAAACATCAACTTATTATGTTTTCTTATGTTTCTATTCCCATTATACTTAAATTAATCAATTAAACATCAACGTATTATGTTTTCTTATGTTTCTATTCCCATTATACTTAAATTAATCAATTAAACATCAACGTATTATGTTTTCTTATGTTTCTATTCCCATTATACTCAAATTCATCAATTTAACATCAACTTATTATGTTTTCTTATGTTTCTATTCCCATTATACTTAAATTAATCAATTAAACATCAACTTATTATGTTTTCTTATGTTTCTATTCCCATTATACTTAAATTAATCAATTAAACATCAACTTATTATGTTTTCTTATGTTTCTATTCCCATTATACTTAAATTCATCAATTTAACATCAACGTATTATGTTTTCGTATGTTACTATTCCCATTATACTCAAATTCATCAATTAAACATCAACTTATTATGTTTTCTTATGTTTCTATTCCCATTATACTTAAATTCATCAATTAAACATCAACGTATTATGTTTTCGTATGTTACTATTCCCATTATACTCAAATTCATCAATTAAACATCAACTTATTATGTTTTCTTATGTTGCTATTCCCATTATACTCAAATTCATCAATTTAACATCAACTTATTATGTTTTCTTATGTTTCTATTCCCATTATACTTAAATTAATCAATTAAACATCAACGTATTATGTTTTCTTATGTTTCTATTCCCATTATACTTAAATTCATCAATTAAACATCAACTTATTATGTTTTCTTATGTTTCTATTCCCATTATACTTAAATTCATCAATTTAACATCAACGTATTATGTTTTCGTATGTTACTATTCCCATTATACTCAAATTCATCAATTAAACATCAACTTATTATGTTTTCTTATGTTTCTATTCCCATTATACTTAAATTAATCAATTAAACATCAACGTATTATGTTTTCTTATGTTTCTATTCCCATTATACTTAAATTTATCAATTAAACATCAACTTATTATGTTTTCTTATGTTTCTATTCCCATTATACTCAAATTCATCAATTAAACATCAACTTATTATGTGTTCTTATGTTTCTATTCCCATTATACTTAAATTCATCAATTTAACATCAACGTATTATGTTTTCTTATGTTTCTATTCCCATTATACTTAAATTCATCAATTTTACATCAACTTATTATGTTTTCTTATGTTTCTATTCCCATTATACTTAAATTAATCAATTAAACATCAACGTATTATGTTTTCTTATGTTTCTATTCCTATTATACTCAAATTCATCAATTAAACATCAACTTATTATGTTTTCTTATGTTTCTATTCCCATTATACTTAAATTCATCAATTAAACATCAACTTATTATGTTTTCTTATGTTGCTATTCCCATTATACTCAAATTCATCAATTTGACATCAACTTATTATGTTTTCTTATGTTTCTATTCACATTATACTCATTCATCAATATAACATAAACTTATGTTTTCTTATGTTGCTATTCCCATTATACTAAAATTCATCAATAAAACATCAACTTATAATGTTTTCTTATGTTTCTATTCCCATTATACTCAAATTCATCAATTAAACATCAACTTATTAAGTTTTCTTATGTTGCTATTCCCATTATACTCAAATTCATCAATTAAACATCAACTTATTATGTTTTCTTATGTTTCTGTTCACATTATACTCAAATTCATCAATTTAACATCAACTTATTATGTTTTCTTATGTTGCTATTCCCATTATACTCAAATTCATCAATTAAACATCAACTTATTATGTTTTCTTATGTTTTTATTCCCATTATACTCAAATTCATCAATTAAACATCAATTTTCTTATTAATATTATCGCTATTATTATTATTGTTATTATTATTATGATTATTAATATCATTATTATCATTATTATTATTATTATTAATAATATTATTATTTATTATATTATCATTATTAATCCTCTTCATTATATTATTATCATTAGTATTATTATTAATATTATTATCATCATTATTCTTATTAATAATATCATCATTATTATCATTGATTATTATTATTATTATCATTCAATATTATTATTATTATTATAATTATTTTTTCATTATTATTATAATTTTCAGTATTATTATTATAATTATCATCATTATTTATTATTATTATTATTATTATTATTATTATTTATCGTTATTAATTTTATTATTATCATTATTATTATTTATTTAATATCATTTAAATGGATGTACATATCTGATGATAGCGGACCACGGCTTGAAACGCGTTATATGAAATTATAAAATGATCAAATAACAAAATAACAAATAAATGTTGAAAAAAACTTTTACAAATGTTACTGGCCTTTACATATATACTTTTCTCTCGTTGGAACTGCACTAATACTGCACTGCCCTCTTCTCTCTCTCTCTCTCTCTCTCTCTCTCTATATATATATATATATATATATATATATATATATATATATATATATATATGTATATATATATATATATATACCTCCACCCACGGAATTACCTAAGTGTAACGACGTAGAATGAATAATGTCGATCGAGAGAGATACACACACAAAGAGAGACGGACATACTGATAGAGAGATAAAGATAGAAAGAGAGAACGACAGAAAGATATTAGATGCAATGTGTCTGTGTTTTGTCGAAGCGTAACAGCTGACCCCATTCAAAATAGAAACCAGCAAACATGTCTAGCTTTACAACTCATAAATTAAACGTTTTTTTATCTTCTGAAAAGGAAAGAAAAGTTTGTGAAAACGCCCTATTCTTTCAAAGACAATTTTCATTCAATACTTTCTGTTTTTACTCTATAAATTTGGGATTTATATTAAAAAATTGTCCGAATTAAACTTGAAATTAGGCATGATGTCTTGTTGTCAACGATTGTATAAATTTTATTTCAATAAAAGTATTCAACATTTATGATACAAAATGTTGAGAAAATAAGTGGAAAAAGCAGATAATCACAGCAGATACAAAACATCAGAGCCTTCTATCCCTTAATAGACTTCAAGTATGGTCTATGCTGGAAATCTCATTTCTTTGATCAATCATAACTCAAAAACCAATAAACCAAAGTAGTTAAAACTTTATACAAAATTTTTATTTGATAGTTTCTATAAGTGTGTAGAATTTCAGCATCATTAATCAAGGCAACCCAGAGATCCAGAAAGTTAAGTCATGAAATCATGTTATCTGTGTGTACGTACGTACCTACGTACGTACACACAGATGTATGTGCCACCCGGTATCTCATCAACTATTTGATGGATTCAGCTGATTTTGGGCAGAAATAGAGGTTCTAGGGTCTAGTTGATGGCATTTTAATTTCAGTTTACCATATACCTTAGTTTTCCAGAAATTTCGAAAAAACCTTAAAATTGACCAGGCATAGCCTTTACAAAAGTAGTTACATTCCATGAAAAATGCCAGTATACTGAAATCATATGCCTTAATAGGATTAAAATTCAAATTCATATACACTAAATGTATAAAAGCAAGGAAATTCCCAATTTCTTACACTTTTATTGTCATTAAGGGTATGCGAGCACAACAGGGCTATGTATTTTACTGGTAGGAATTTTTCTTCAGCGCACCTCAAACACTTCATCCACTCACGCATAGAGATTTATACTGTATACCCTTAATGACAATAAAAGTTTTAAAAATTGGGAATTTCCTTGCTTTTGTACATTTAGTGTATATGAATTTTCATCTTAACCCTATTAAGGGCATATGATTTCAGTATACTGGCATTTCTCATGGAATATATATATATATATATATATATATATATATATATATATATATATATATATTCGTTTAAACTTAGGTATGTTTATATAGTTGTATGTTCAGGATTTACTCCCAACCCCAACCAACACATGTTATTTCAAGTCATTTTGCCGTAGTTTTAAATTGTAATGTGTATTCTTGAATTGCGGGGTATAATATCACACACCCCTTAATAGTAAAGTTTACAAATTAAAACATAAAGATCCCACGTTACTCACCACGTTGCCTTGAATATATATTCCATAATTCATAATGATAAGTTCAATAGATTAGGATTTTAACAAGCGCATACGTACTATTGACGCCCATGCGCGTGCACCAATCCTTTACAAAATGTATTACTTAATAAAACTGAAAATTTAATGTAGTTTTTGTAAGTTTTCTATCTAAATTATTTTTAAAGTTTTTAGGGAGACGAGTGTGACTTCCGGTGTTCGTTCACTCAAATTGTAAAGTTTACAAAAGTAAATAATGTTCCAATGTAACTCACCGTTTTTTTAGAATATATATTTAAAAAATTATAATGCTCCGTTCATTAGTTTAGGAGATTACCCTTTACACACACACACACACATACACACACACACATACGCATACACACATGCACACACACTTCGGAACAAAAGTAACCTTAAACTCAATTCTGAGTGCCCCAAGCAATGAGGCTAATTTCATCCGTTACACGATGTGATGGGAAATAAGTCCTATTTATGCCAAGCAGGCGGGCAACCACAGTTAACCTTCATAACAGTGTTCAACAGAAAGGAACTTGCGTTTATAGCTTCGATGTATAGCTTGCATTGTATATTATAAAACGGCCCGGCATAAAAGGGGTAACAAATGCTTATTTAATAATAAATATTTAACTATTATTTAAATAACACACACACACACATATATATAAGAGAATGAACAGTATGTATATAAACAGTCAATAATTTGGTAATTGTGTAGTATCTGTTATGTTGTCATGGGACCAAAATGCTTATTTCTGTTCACATTATACTCAAATTCATCAATTTAACATCAACTTATTATGTGTTCTTATGTTGCTATTCCCATTATACTCAAATTCATCAATTAAACATCAACTTATGAGGTTTTCTTATGTTTCTATTCCAAGTATACTCAAATTCATCAATTAAACATCAACTTATTAATTTTTCTTATGTTTCAATGTCCATTATACTTAAATTCATCAATTAAACATCAACTTAGTAGGTTTTCTAATGTTGCTATTCCCATTATACTCAAATTCATCAATTAAACATCAACTTATTATGTTTTCTTATGTTTCTATTCCCATTATACTTAAATTAATCAATTAAACATCAACTTATTATGTTTTCTTATGTTGCTATTCCCATTATACTCAAATTCATCAATTAAACATCAACTTATTATGTTTTCTTATGTTGCTATTCCCATTATACTCAAATTCATCAAATAACATCAACTTATTATGTTTTCTTATGTTGCTATTCCCATTATACTCAAATTCATCAATTTAACATCAACGTATTATGTTTTCTTATGTTGCTATTCCCATTATACTCAAATTCATCAATTAAACATCAACTTATTATGTTTTCTTATGTTTTTATTCCCATTATACTCCAATTCATCAATTAAACATCAACTTATTATGTTTACTTATGTTTCTATTCCCATTATTCTTAAATTCATCGATTAAACAACAACTTATTATGTTTTCTTATGTTGCTATTCCCATTATACTCAAATTCATCAATTTGACATCAACTTATTATGTTTTCTTATGTTTCTATTCCTATTATAGTCAAATTCATCAATTAAACATCAACTTGTTATGTTTTCTTATGTTTCTGTTCACATTATACTCAAATTCATCAATTTGACATCAACTTATTATATTTTCTTATGTTTCTATTCCCATTATACTCAAATTCATCAATAAAACATCAACTTATTAAGTTTTTAATGTTTCTGTTCACATTATACTCAAATTCATCAATTAAACATCAACTTATTATGTTTTCTTATGTTTCTATTTCCATTATACTCAAATTCATCAATAAAACATCAACTTATTAAGTTTTTTATGTTTCTATTCCGATTATACTCAAATTCATCAATTAAACATAAACTTATTATGTTTTCTTATGTTGCTATTCAAATTATACTCAAATTAATCAATTTGACATCAACTTATTATGTTTTCTTATGTTTCTATTCCCATTATACTCAAATTCATCAATAAAACATCAACTTATTAAGTTTTCTTTTATGTTTCTGTTCTGATATACTCAAATTTATCAATTAAACATCAACTTGTTATGTTTTCTTATGTTTCTATTCCCATTATACTGAAATTAATCAATAAAACATCAACTTATTATGTTTTCTTATGTTTCTATTCCTATTATAGTCAAATTCATCAATTAAACATCAACTTGTTATGTTTTCTTATGTTTCTGTTCACATTATACTCAAATTCATCAATTTGACATCAACTTATTATATTTTCTTATGTTTCTATTCCATTATACTAAAATTCATAAATTTGACATCAACTTATTATGTTTTCTTAAGTTTCTGTTCAAATTATACTCAAATTCATCAATTAAACATCAACTTATTAAGTTTTTTATGTTTCTGTTCACATTATACTCAAATTTATCAATTTAACATCAACTTATTATGTTTTCTTATGTTTCTATTCCCATTATACTCAAATTCATCAATTAAACATCAACTTATTATGTTTTCTTATGTTTCTATTTCCATTATACTCAAATTCATCAATTTGACATCAAGTTATTGTGTTTTCTTATGTTTCTATTCCCATTATACTCAAATTCATCAATAAAACATCAACTTATTAAGTTTTTTATGTTTCTGTTCACATTATACTCAAATTTATCAATTTAACATCAACTTATTATGTGTTCTTATGTTTCTATTCCCATTATACTCAAATTCATCAATTAAACATCAACTTATCAAGTTTTCTTATGTTGCTATTCCTATTATACTCAAATTCATCAATTAAACATCAACTTATTATGTTTTCTTATGTTTCTATTCCTATTATAGTCAAATTCATCAATTAAACATCAACTTGTTATGTTTTCTTATGTTTCTGTTCACATTATACTCAAATTCATCAATTTGACATCAACTTATTATATTTTCTTATGTTTCTATTCCCAATGTACTCAAATTCATCAATAAAACATCAACTTATTAAGTTTTTAATGTTTCTGTTCACATTATACTCAAATTCATCAATTAAACATCAACTTATTATGTTTTCTTATGTTTCTATTCCCATTATACTCAAATTCATCAATTAAACATCAACTTATTATGTTTTCTTATGTTTCTATTTCCATTATACTCAAATTCATCAATAAAACATCAACTTATTAAGTTTTTTATGTTTCTATTCCTATTATACTCAAATTCATCAATTAAACATAAACTTATTATGTTTTCTTATGTTGCTATTCAAATTATACTCAAATTAATCAATTTGACATCAACTTATTATGTTTTCTTATGTTTCTATTCCCATTATACTCAAATTCATCAATAAAACATCAACTTATTAAGTTTTTTATGTATCTATTCTGATATACTCAAATTTATCAATTAAACATCAACTTGTTATGTTTTCTTATGTTTCTATTCCCATTATACTCAAATTCATCAATTAAACATCAACTTATTATGTTTTCTTATGTTGCTATTCCAATTATACTCAAATTCATCAATTAAACATCAACTTATTATGTTTTCTTATGTTTCTATTCCATTATACTAAAATTCATAAATTTGACATCAACTTATTATGTTTTCTTAAGTTTCTGTTCAAATTATACTCAAATTCATCAATTAAACATCAACTTATTAAGTTTTTTATGTTTCTGTTCACATTATACTCAAATTTATCAATTTAACATCAACTTATTATGTTTTCTTATGTTTCTATTCCCATTATACTCAAATTCATCAATTAAACATCAACTTGTTATGTTTTCTTATGTTGCTATTCCCATTATACTCAAATTCATAAATTAAACATCAACTTATTAAGTTTTCTTATGTTTCTATTCCCATTATACTCAAATTCATCAATTAAACATCAACTTATTAATTTTTCTTATGTTTCTATTCCAATAATACTAAAATTCATCAATAAAACATCAACTTATTATGTTTTCTTATGTTGCTATTCCCATTATACTCAAATTCATCAATTTGACATCAACTTATTATGTTTTCTTATGTTTCTATTCCTATTATAGTCAAATTAATCAATTAAACATAAACTTGTTATGTTTTCTTATGTTGCTATTCCCATTATACTCAAATTCATCAATTTGACATCAACTTATAATATTTTCTTATGTTTCTATTCCCATGATACTTAAATTCATCAATAAAACATCAACTTATTATGTTTTTAATGTTTCTGTTCACATTATACGCACATTAATCAATTAAACATCAACTTATTAATTTTTCTTATGTTTCTATTCCCATTATACTCAAATTGATCAATTAAACATCAACTTATTATGTTTTCTTATGTTGCTATTCCCATTATACTAAAATTCATCAATTTGACATCAACTTATTAAGTTTTCTTATGTTTCTATTCCCATTATACTTAAATTCATCAATTAAACATCAACTTATTATGTTTTCTTATGTTTCTATTCCAATTATACTCACATTCATCAATTAAACATCAACTTATTATGTTTTCTTATGTTTCTATTCCCATTATACTCAAATTCATCAATAAAACATCAAGTTATCAAGTTTTTAGTGTTTCTGTTCACATTATACTGAAATTCATCAATTAAACATCAACTTATTATGTTTTCTTATGTTTCTATTCCCATTATACTCAAATTCATCAATTAAACATCAACTTGTTATGTTTTCTTATGTTGCTATTCCCATTATACTCAAATTCATAAATTAAACATCAACTTATTAAGTTTTCTTATGTTTCTATTCCCATTATACTCAAATTCATCAATTAAACATCAACTTATTAATTTTTCTTATGTTTCTATTCCAATAATACTAAAATTCATCAATAAAACATCAACTTATTATGTTTTCTTATGTTGCTATTCCCATTATACTCAAATTCATCAATTTGACATCAACTTATTATGTTTTCTTATGTTTCTATTCCTATTATAGTCAAATTAATCAATTAAACATAAACTTGTTATGTTTTCTTATGTTGCTATTCCCATTATACTCAAATTCATCAATTTGACATCAACTTATAATATTTTCTTATGTTTCTATTCCCATGATACTTAAATTCATCAATAAAACATCAACTTATTATGTTTTTAATGTTTCTGTTCACATTATACGCACATTAATCAATTAAACATCAACTTATTAATTTTTCTTATGTTTCTATTCCCATTATACTCAAATTCATCAATTAAACATCAACTTATTATGTTTTCTTATGTTGCTATTCCCATTATACTAAAATTCATCAATTTGACATCAACTTATTAAGTTTTCTTATGTTTCTATTCCCATTATACTTAAATTCATCAATTAAACATCAACTTATTATGTTTTCTTATGTTTCTATTCCCATTATACTCACATTCATCAATTAAACATCAACTTATTATGTTTTCTTATGTTTCTATTCCCATTATACTCAAATTCATCAATAAAACATCAAGTTATCAAGTTTTTAGTGTTTCTGTTACCATTATACTGAAATTCATCAATTAAACATCAACTTATTATGTTTTCTTATGTTTCTATTCCCATTATACTCAAATTCATCAATTAAAAATCAACTTATCAAGTTTTCGTATGTTTCTATTCCCATTATACTAAAATTCATCAATAAAACATCAACTTATTATGTTTTCTTATGTTTCTATTCCCATTATACTCAAATTCATCAATTAAACATCAACTTATTAAGTTTTCTAAAGTTTCTATTCACATTATACTCAAATTCATCAATAAAACATACACTTATTATGTTTTCTTATGTTTCTATTCCCATTATACTCAAATTCATAAATTTGACATCAACTTATTATGTTTTCTTATGTTTCTATTCCCATTATACTCAAATTCATCAATAAAACATCAACTAATTAAGTTTTTTATGTTTCTGTTCACATTATACTCAAATTTATCAATTTAACATCAACTTATTATGTTTTCTTATGTTTCTATTCCCATTATACTCAAATTCATCAATTAAACATCAACTTATTAAGTTTACTTATGTTGCTATTCCCATTATACTCAAATTCATCAATTTAACATCAACTTATTATGTTTTCTTATGTTTCTATTCCCATTATACTCAAATTCATCAATTAAACATCAACTTATTATGTTTTCTTATGTTGCTATTCCCATTATACTCAAATTACTAAATTAAACATCAACTTATTAAGTTTTCTTATGTTGCTATTCCTATTATACTCTAATTCATCAATAAAACATCAACTTATTATGTTTTCTTATGTTTCTATTCTTATTATAGTCAAATTCATCAATTAAACATCAACTTGTTATGTTTTCTTATGTTGCTATTCCCATTATACTCCAATTCATCAATTTGACATCAACTTATAATATTTTCTTATGTTTCTATTTCCATGATACTTAAATTCATCAATAAAACATCAACTTATTAAGTTTTTAATGTTTCTGTTCACATTATACTCAAATTCATCAATTAAACATCAACTTATTATGTTTTCTTATGTTTCTATTCCCATTATACTCAAATTAATCAATTAAACATCAACTTATTATGTTTTCTTATCTTTCTATTCCAATTATACTAAAATTCATCAATAAAACATCAACTTATTATGTTTTCTTATGTTTCTATTTCCATTATACTCAAATTCATCAATTTGACATCAAGTTATTGTGTTTTCTTATGTTTCTATTCCCATTATACTCAAATTCATCAATAAAACATCAACTTATTAAGTTTTTTATGTTTCTGTTCACATTATACTCAAATTTATCAATTTAACATCAACTTATTATGTGTTCTTATGTTTCTATTCCCATTATACTCAAATTCATCAATTAAACATCAACTTATCAAGTTTTCTTATGTTGCTATTCCTATTATACTCAAATTCATCAATTAAACATCAACTTATTATGTTTTCTTATGTTTCTATTCCTATTATAGTCAAATTCATCAATTAAACATCAACTTGTTATGTTTTCTTATGTTTCTGTTCACATTATACTCAAATTCATCAATTTGACATCAACTTATTATATTTTCTTATGTTTCTATTCCCAATGTACTCAAATTCATCAATAAAACATCAACTTATTAAGTTTTTAATGTTTCTGTTCACATTATACTCAAATTCATCAATTAAACATCAACTTATTATGTTTTCTTATGTTTCTATTTAAATCATACTCAAATTCATCATTTAAACATAAACTTATTATGTTTTCTTATGTTGCTATTCCAATTATACTCAAATTAATCAATTTGACATCAACTTATTATGTTTTCTTATGTTTCTATTCCCATTATACTCAAATTCATCAATAAAACATCAACTTATTAAGTTTTTTATGTTTCTATTCTGATATACTCAAATTTATCAATTAAACATCAACTTGTTATGTTTTCTTATGTTTCTATTCCCATTATACTGAGATTAATCAATAAAACATCAACTTATTACGTGTGTTTATGTTGCTATGCCCATTATACTTTAATTTATCAATTAAACATCAACTTATTATGTTTTCTTATGTTGCTATTCCAATTATACTCAAATTCATCAATTAAACATCAACTTATTATGTTTTCTTATGTTTCTATTCCATTATACTAAAATTCATAAATTTGACATCAACTTATTATGTTTTCTTAAGTTTCTGTTCAAATTATACTCAAATTCATCAATTAAACATCAACTTATTAAGTTTTTTATGTTTCTGTTCACATTATACTCAAATTTATCAATTTAACATCAACTTATTATGTTTTCTTATGTTTCTATTTCCATGATACTTAAATTCATCAATAAAACATCAACTTATTAAGTTTTTAATGTTTCTGTTCAAATTATACGCAAATTAATCAATTAAACATCAACTTATTAATTTTTCTTATGTTTCTATTCCCATTATACTCAAATTCATTAATTAAACATCAACTTATTATGTTTTCTTATGTTTCTATTCCCATTATACTCAAATTAATCAATTAAACATCAACTTATTATGTTTTCTTATCTTTCTATTCCAATTATACTAAAATTCATCAATAAAACATCAACTTATTATGTTTTCTTATGTTTCTATTCCCATTATACTCAAATTCATCAATTTGACATCAAGTTATTGTGTTTTCTTATGTTTCTATTCCCATTATACTTAAATTCATCAATAAAACATCAACTTATTAAGTTTTTTATGTTTCTGTTCACATTATACTCAAATTTATCAATTTAACATCAACTTATTATGTGTTCTTATGTTTCTATTCCCATTATACTCAAATTCATCAATTAAACATCAACTTATCAAGTTTTCTTATGTTGCTATTCCAATCATACTCAAATTCATCAATTAAACATCAACTTATTATGTTTTCTTATGTTTCTATACCAATTATACTCAAATTTATCAATTAAACATCAACTTATTATGTTTTCTTATGTTGCTGTTCCCATTATACTAAAATTCATCAATTAAACATCAACTTATTATGTTTTCTTATGTTTCTATTCCCATTATACTCAAATTCATCAATTAAACATCAACTTATTAAGTTTTCTTATGTTTCTATTCCCATTATACTCAAATTCATCAATTAAACATCAACTTATTAATTTTTCTTATGTTTCTATTCCCATTATACTCAAATTAATCAATTAAACATCAACTTATTATGTTTTCTTATCTTTCTATTCCAATTATACTAAAATTCATCAATAAAACATCAACTTATTATGTTTTCTTATGTTTCTATTTCCATTATACTCAAATTCATCAATTTGACATCAAGTTATTGTGTTTTCTTATGTTTCTATTCCCATTATACTCAAATTCATCAATAAAACATCAACTTATTAAGTTTTTTATGTTTCTGTTCACATTATACTCAAATTTATCAATTTAACATCAACTTATTATGTGTTCTTATGTTTCTATTCCCATTATACTCAAATTCATCAATTAAACATCAACTTATCAAGTTTTCTTATGTTGCTATTCCTATTATACTCAAATTCATCAATTAAACATCAACTTATTATGTTTTCTTATGTTTCTATTCCTATTATAGTCAAATTCATCAATTAAACATCAACTTGTTATGTTTTCTTATGTTTCTGTTCACATTATACTCAAATTCATCAATTTGACATCAACTTATTATATTTTCTTATGTTTCTATTCTCAATGTACTCAAATTCATCAATAAAACATCAACTTATTAAGTTTTTAATGTTTCTGTTCACATTATACTCAAATTCATCAATTAAACATCAACTTATTATGTTTTCTTATGTTTCTATTTAAATCATACTCAAATTCATCATTTAAACATAAACTTATTATGTTTTCTTATGTTGCTATTCCAATTATACTCAAATTAATCAATTTGACATCAACTTATTATGTTTTCTTATGTTTCTATTCCCATTATACTCAAATTCATCAATAAAACATCAACTTATTAAGTTTTTTATGTTTCTATTCTGATATACTCAAATTTATCAATTAAACATCAACTTGTTATGTTTTCTTATGTTTCTATTCCCATTATACTGAGATTAATCAATAAAACATCAACTTATTACGTGTGTTTATGTTGCTATGCCCATTATACTTTAATTTATCAATTAAACATCAACTTATTATGTTTTCTTATGTTGCTATTCCAATTATACTCAAATTCATCAATTAAACATCAACTTATTATGTTTTCTTATGTTTCTATTCCATTATACTAAAATTCATAAATTTGACATCAACTTATTATGTTTTCTTAAGTTTCTGTTCAAATTATACTCAAATTCATCAATTAAACATCAACTTATTAAGTTTTTTATGTTTCTGTTCACATTATACTCAAATTTATCAATTTAACATCAACTTATTATGTTTTCTTATGTTTCTATTCCCATTATACTCAAATTCATCAATTAAACATCAACTTATTATGTTTTCTTATGTTTCTATTTCCATTATACTCAAATTCATCAATTTGACATCAAGTTATTGTGTTTTCTTATGTTTCTATTCCCATTATACTCAAATTCATCAATAAAACATCAACTTATTAAGTTTTTTATGTTTCTGTTCACATTATACTCAAATTTATCAATTTAACATCAACTTATTATGTGTTCTTATGTTTCTATTCCCATTATACTCAAATTCATCAATTAAACATCAACTTATCAAGTTTTCTTATGTTGCTATTCCTATTATACTCAAATTCATCAATTAAACATCAACTTATTATGTTTTCTTATGTTTCTATTCCTATTATAGTCAAATTCATCAATTAAACATCAACTTGTTATGTTTTCTTATGTTTCTGTTCACATTATACTCAAATTCATCAATTTGACATCAACTTATTATATTTTCTTATGTTTCTATTCCCAATGTACTCAAATTCATCAATAAAACATCAACTTATTAAGTTTTTAATGTTTCTGTTCACATTATACTCAAATTCATCAATTAAACATCAACTTATTATGTTTTCTTATGTTTCTATTCCCATTATACTCAAATTCATCAATTAAACATCAACTTATTATGTTTTCTTATGTTTCTATTTCCATTATACTCAAATTCATCAATAAAACATCAACTTATTAAGTTTTTTATGTTTCTATTCCTATTATACTCAAATTCATCAATTAAACATAAACTTATTATGTTTTCTTATGTTGCTATTCAAATTATACTCAAATTAATCAATTTGACATCAACTTATTATGTTTTCTTATGTTTCTATTCCCATTATACTCAAATTCATCAATAAAACATCAACTTATTAAGTTTTTTATGTATCTATTCTGATATACTCAAATTTATCAATTAAACATCAACTTGTTATGTTTTCTTATGTTTCTATACCCATTATACTGAAATTAATCAATAAAACATCAACTTATTATGTTTTCTTATGTTTCTATTCCATTATACTAAAATTCATAAATTTGACATCAACTTATTATGTTTTCTTAAGTTTCTGTTCAAATTATACTCAAATTCATCAATTAAACATCAACTTATTAAGTTTTTTATGTTTCTGTTCACATTATACTCAAATTTATCAATTTAACATCAACTTATTATGTTTTCTTATGTTTCTATTCCCATTATACTCAAATTCATCAATTAAACATCAACTTGTTATGTTTTCTTATGTTGCTATTCCCATTATACTCAAATTCATAAATTAAACATCAACTTATTAAGTTTTCTTATGTTTCTATTCCCATTATACTCAAATTCATCAATTAAACATCAACTTATTAATTTTTCTTATGTTTCTATTCCAATAATACTAAAATTCATCAATAAAACATCAACTTATTATGTTTTCTTATGTTGCTATTCCCATTATACTCAAATTCATCAATTTGACATCAACTTATTATGTTTTCTTATGTTTCTATTCCTATTATAGTCAAATTAATCAATTAAACATAAACTTGTTATGTTTTCTTATGTTGCTATTCCCATTATACTCAAATTCATCAATTTGACATCAACTTATAATATTTTCTTATGTTTCTATTCCCATGATACTTAAATTCATCAATAAAACATCAACTTATTATGTTTTTAATGTTTCTGTTCACATTATACGCACATTAATCAATTAAACATCAACTTATTAATTTTTCTTATGTTTCTATTCCCATTATACTCAAATTGATCAATTAAACATCAACTTATTATGTTTTCTTATGTTGCTATTCCCATTATACTAAAATTCATCAATTTGACATCAACTTATTAAGTTTTCTTATGTTTCTATTCCCATTATACTTAAATTCATCAATTAAACATCAACTTATTATGTTTTCTTATGTTTCTATTCCAATTATACTCACATTCATCAATTAAACATCAACTTATTATGTTTTCTTATGTTTCTATTCCCATTATACTCAAATTCATCAATAAAACATCAAGTTATCAAGTTTTTAGTGTTTCTGTTCACATTATACTGAAATTCATCAATTAAACATCAACTTATTATGTTTTCTTATGTTTCTATTCCCATTATACTCAAATTCATCAATTAAACATCAACTTGTTATGTTTTCTTATGTTGCTATTCCCATTATACTCAAATTCATAAATTAAACATCAACTTATTAAGTTTTCTTATGTTTCTATTCCCATTATACTCAAATTCATCAATTAAACATCAACTTATTAATTTTTCTTATGTTTCTATTCCAATAATACTAAAATTCATCAATAAAACATCAACTTATTATGTTTTCTTATGTTGCTATTCCCATTATACTCAAATTCATCAATTTGACATCAACTTATTATGTTTTCTTATGTTTCTATTCCTATTATAGTCAAATTAATCAATTAAACATAAACTTGTTATGTTTTCTTATGTTGCTATTCCCATTATACTCAAATTCATCAATTTGACATCAACTTATAATATTTTCTTATGTTTCTATTCCCATGATACTTAAATTCATCAATAAAACATCAACTTATTATGTTTTTAATGTTTCTGTTCACATTATACGCACATTAATCAATTAAACATCAACTTATTAATTTTTCTTATGTTTCTATTCCCATTATACTCAAATTCATCAATTAAACATCAACTTATTATGTTTTCTTATGTTGCTATTCCCATTATACTAAAATTCATCAATTTGACATCAACTTATTAAGTTTTCTTATGTTTCTATTCCCATTATACTTAAATTCATCAATTAAACATCAACTTATTATGTTTTCTTATGTTTCTATTCCCATTATACTCACATTCATCAATTAAACATCAACTTATTATGTTTTCTTATGTTTCTATTCCCATTATACTCAAATTCATCAATAAAACATCAAGTTATCAAGTTTTTAGTGTTTCTGTTACCATTATACTGAAATTCATCAATTAAACATCAACTTATTATGTTTTCTTATGTTTCTATTCCCATTATACTCAAATTCATCAATTAAAAATCAACTTATCAAGTTTTCGTATGTTTCTATTCCCATTATACTAAAATTCATCAATAAAACATCAACTTATTATGTTTTCTTATGTTTCTATTCCCATTATACTCAAATTCATCAATTAAACATCAACTTATTAAGTTTTCTAAAGTTTCTATTCACATTATACTCAAATTCATCAATAAAACATACACTTATTATGTTTTCTTATGTTTCTATTCCCATTATACTCAAATTCATAAATTTGACATCAACTTATTATGTTTTCTTATGTTTCTATTCCCATTATACTCAAATTCATCAATAAAACATCAACTAATTAAGTTTTTTATGTTTCTGTTCACATTATACTCAAATTTATCAATTTAACATCAACTTATTATGTTTTCTTATGTTTCTATTCCCATTATACTCAAATTCATCAATTAAACATCAACTTATTAAGTTTACTTATGTTGCTATTCCCATTATACTCAAATTCATCAATTTAACATCAACTTATTATGTTTTCTTATGTTTCTATTCCCATTATACTCAAATTCATCAATTAAACATCAACTTATTATGTTTTCTTATGTTGCTATTCCCATTATACTCAAATTACTAAATTAAACATCAACTTATTAAGTTTTCTTATGTTGCTATTCCTATTATACTCTAATTCATCAATAAAACATCAACTTATTATGTTTTCTTATGTTTCTATTCTTATTATAGTCAAATTCATCAATTAAACATCAACTTGTTATGTTTTCTTATGTTGCTATTCCCATTATACTCCAATTCATCAATTTGACATCAACTTATAATATTTTCTTATGTTTCTATTTCCATGATACTTAAATTCATCAATAAAACATCAACTTATTAAGTTTTTAATGTTTCTGTTCACATTATACTCAAATTCATCAATTAAACATCAACTTATTATGTTTTCTTATGTTTCTATTCCCATTATACTCAAATTAATCAATTAAACATCAACTTATTATGTTTTCTTATCTTTCTATTCCAATTATACTAAAATTCATCAATAAAACATCAACTTATTATGTTTTCTTATGTTTCTATTTCCATTATACTCAAATTCATCAATTTGACATCAAGTTATTGTGTTTTCTTATGTTTCTATTCCCATTATACTCAAATTCATCAATAAAACATCAACTTATTAAGTTTTTTATGTTTCTGTTCACATTATACTCAAATTTATCAATTTAACATCAACTTATTATGTGTTCTTATGTTTCTATTCCCATTATACTCAAATTCATCAATTAAACATCAACTTATCAAGTTTTCTTATGTTGCTATTCCTATTATACTCAAATTCATCAATTAAACATCAACTTATTATGTTTTCTTATGTTTCTATTCCTATTATAGTCAAATTCATCAATTAAACATCAACTTGTTATGTTTTCTTATGTTTCTGTTCACATTATACTCAAATTCATCAATTTGACATCAACTTATTATATTTTCTTATGTTTCTATTCCCAATGTACTCAAATTCATCAATAAAACATCAACTTATTAAGTTTTTAATGTTTCTGTTCACATTATACTCAAATTCATCAATTAAACATCAACTTATTATGTTTTCTTATGTTTCTATTTAAATCATACTCAAATTCATCATTTAAACATAAACTTATTATGTTTTCTTATGTTGCTATTCCAATTATACTCAAATTAATCAATTTGACATCAACTTATTATGTTTTCTTATGTTTCTATTCCCATTATACTCAAATTCATCAATAAAACATCAACTTATTAAGTTTTTTATGTTTCTATTCTGATATACTCAAATTTATCAATTAAACATCAACTTGTTATGTTTTCTTATGTTTCTATTCCCATTATACTGAGATTAATCAATAAAACATCAACTTATTACGTGTGTTTATGTTGCTATGCCCATTATACTTTAATTTATCAATTAAACATCAACTTATTATGTTTTCTTATGTTGCTATTCCAATTATACTCAAATTCATCAATTAAACATCAACTTATTATGTTTTCTTATGTTTCTATTCCATTATACTAAAATTCATAAATTTGACATCAACTTATTATGTTTTCTTAAGTTTCTGTTCAAATTATACTCAAATTCATCAATTAAACATCAACTTATTAAGTTTTTTATGTTTCTGTTCACATTATACTCAAATTTATCAATTTAACATCAACTTATTATGTTTTCTTATGTTTCTATTTCCATGATACTTAAATTCATCAATAAAACATCAACTTATTAAGTTTTTAATGTTTCTGTTCAAATTATACGCAAATTAATCAATTAAACATCAACTTATTAATTTTTCTTATGTTTCTATTCCCATTATACTCAAATTCATTAATTAAACATCAACTTATTATGTTTTCTTATGTTTCTATTCCCATTATACTCAAATTAATCAATTAAACATCAACTTATTATGTTTTCTTATCTTTCTATTCCAATTATACTAAAATTCATCAATAAAACATCAACTTATTATGTTTTCTTATGTTTCTATTCCCATTATACTCAAATTCATCAATTTGACATCAAGTTATTGTGTTTTCTTATGTTTCTATTCCCATTATACTTAAATTCATCAATAAAACATCAACTTATTAAGTTTTTTATGTTTCTGTTCACATTATACTCAAATTTATCAATTTAACATCAACTTATTATGTGTTCTTATGTTTCTATTCCCATTATACTCAAATTCATCAATTAAACATCAACTTATCAAGTTTTCTTATGTTGCTATTCCAATCATACTCAAATTCATCAATTAAACATCAACTTATTATGTTTTCTTATGTTTCTATACCAATTATACTCAAATTTATCAATTAAACATCAACTTATTATGTTTTCTTATGTTGCTGTTCCCATTATACTAAAATTCATCAATTAAACATCAACTTATTATGTTTTCTTATGTTTCTATTCCCATTATACTCAAATTCATCAATTAAACATCAACTTATTAAGTTTTCTTATGTTTCTATTCCCATTATACTCAAATTCATCAATTAAACATCAACTTATTAATTTTTCTTATGTTTCTATTCCCATTATACTCAAATTAATCAATTAAACATCAACTTATTATGTTTTCTTATCTTTCTATTCCAATTATACTAAAATTCATCAATAAAACATCAACTTATTATGTTTTCTTATGTTTCTATTTCCATTATACTCAAATTCATCAATTTGACATCAAGTTATTGTGTTTTCTTATGTTTCTATTCCCATTATACTCAAATTCATCAATAAAACATCAACTTATTAAGTTTTTTATGTTTCTGTTCACATTATACTCAAATTTATCAATTTAACATCAACTTATTATGTGTTCTTATGTTTCTATTCCCATTATACTCAAATTCATCAATTAAACATCAACTTATCAAGTTTTCTTATGTTGCTATTCCTATTATACTCAAATTCATCAATTAAACATCAACTTATTATGTTTTCTTATGTTTCTATTCCTATTATAGTCAAATTCATCAATTAAACATCAACTTGTTATGTTTTCTTATGTTTCTGTTCACATTATACTCAAATTCATCAATTTGACATCAACTTATTATATTTTCTTATGTTTCTATTCTCAATGTACTCAAATTCATCAATAAAACATCAACTTATTAAGTTTTTAATGTTTCTGTTCACATTATACTCAAATTCATCAATTAAACATCAACTTATTATGTTTTCTTATGTTTCTATTTAAATCATACTCAAATTCATCATTTAAACATAAACTTATTATGTTTTCTTATGTTGCTATTCCAATTATACTCAAATTAATCAATTTGACATCAACTTATTATGTTTTCTTATGTTTCTATTCCCATTATACTCAAATTCATCAATAAAACATCAACTTATTAAGTTTTTTATGTTTCTATTCTGATATACTCAAATTTATCAATTAAACATCAACTTGTTATGTTTTCTTATGTTTCTATTCCCATTATACTGAGATTAATCAATAAAACATCAACTTATTACGTGTGTTTATGTTGCTATGCCCATTATACTTTAATTTATCAATTAAACATCAACTTATTATGTTTTCTTATGTTGCTATTCCAATTATACTCAAATTCATCAATTAAACATCAACTTATTATGTTTTCTTATGTTTCTATTCCATTATACTAAAATTCATAAATTTGACATCAACTTATTATGTTTTCTTAAGTTTCTGTTCAAATTATACTCAAATTCATCAATTAAACATCAACTTATTAAGTTTTTTATGTTTCTGTTCACATTATACTCAAATTTATCAATTTAACATCAACTTATTATGTTTTCTTATGTTTCTATTTCCATGATACTTAAATTCATCAATAAAACATCAACTTATTAAGTTTTTAATGTTTCTGTTCAAATTATACGCAAATTAATCAATTAAACATCAACTTATTAATTTTTCTTATGTTTCTATTCCCATTATACTCAAATTCATTAATTAAACATCAACTTATTATGTTTTCTTATGTTTCTATTCCCATTATACTCAAATTAATCAATTAAACATCAACTTATTATGTTTTCTTATCTTTCTATTCCAATTATACTAAAATTCATCAATAAAACATCAACTTATTATGTTTTCTTATGTTTCTATTCCCATTATACTCAAATTCATCAATTTGACATCAAGTTATTGTGTTTTCTTATGTTTCTATTCCCATTATACTCAAATTCATCAATAAAACATCAACTTATTAAGTTTTTTATGTTTCTGTTCACATTATACTCAAATTTATCAATTTAACATCAACTTATTATGTGTTCTTATGTTTCTATTCCCATTATACTCAAATTCATCAATTAAACATCAACTTATCAAGTTTTCTTATGTTGCTATTCCAATCATACTCAAATTCATCAATTAAACATCAACTTATTATGTTTTCTTATGTTTCTATACCAATTATACTCAAATTTATCAATTAAACATCAACTTATTATGTTTTCTTATGTTGCTGTTCCCATTATACTAAAATTCATCAATTAAACATCAACTTATTATGTTTTCTTATGTTTCTATTCCCATTATACTCAAATTCATCAATTAAACATCAACTTATTAAGTTTTCTTATGTTTCTATTCCCATTATACTCAAATTCATCAATTAAACATCAACTTATTAATTTTTCTTATGTTTCTATTCCCATTATACTCAAATTCATCAATTAAACATCAACTTATAATGTTTTCTTATGTTTCTATTCCCATTATACTTAAATTCATCAATTAAACATCAACTTATTATGTTTTCTTATGTTGCTATTTCCATTATACTCAAATTCATCAATTTGACATCAACTTATTATGTTTTCTTATGTTTCTATTCCTATTATAGTCAAATTCATCAATTAAACATCAACTTGTTATGTTTTCTTATGTTGCTATTCCCATTATACTCAAATTTATCAATTTGACATCAACTTATTATATTTTCTTATGTTTCTATTCCCATGATACTTAAATTCATCAATAAAACATCAACTTATTATGTTTTTAATGTTTCTGTTCACATTATACGCAAATTAATCAATTAAACATCAACTTATTAATTTTTCTTATGTTTCTATTCCCATTATACTCAAATTCATCAATTAAACATCAACTTATTATGTTTACTTATGTTGCTATTCCCATTATACTAAAATTCATCAATTTGACATCAACTTATTAAGTTTTCTTATGTTTCTATTCCCATTATACTTAAATTCATCAATTAAACATCAACTTATTATGTTTTCTTATGTTTCTATTCCCATTATACTCACATTCATCAATTAAACATCAACTTATTATGTTTTCTTATGTTTCTATTCCCATTATACTCAAATTCATCAATAAAACATCAAGTTGTTTTTAGTGTTTCTGTTCACATTATACTGAAATTCATCAATTAAACATCAACTTATTATGTTTTCTTATGTTTCTATTCCCATTATACTCAAATTCATCAATTAAACATCAACTTATTATGTTTTCTTATCTTTCTATTCCAATTATACTAAAATTCATCA
This sequence comes from Sepiola atlantica, assembly GCA_963556195.1. Lineage (NCBI taxonomy): Eukaryota > Metazoa > Mollusca > Cephalopoda > Sepiida > Sepiolidae > Sepiola > Sepiola atlantica. The sequence goes on along the minus strand of CAUVYP010001154.1, from coordinate 9,891,642 downwards.
ATAAAACATCAACTTATTATGTTTTCTTATGTTTCTATTTCCATTATACTCAAATTCATCAATTTGACATCAAGTTATTGTGTTTTCTTATGTTTCTATTCCCATTATACTCAAATTCATCAATAAAACATCAACTTATTAAGTTTTTTATGTTTCTGTTCACATTATACTCAAATTTATCAATTTAACATCAACTTATTATGTGTTCTCATGTTTCTATTCCCATTATACTCAAATTCATCAATTAAACATCAACTTATCAAGTTTTCTTATGTTGCTATTCCTATTATACTCAAATTCATCAATTAAACATCAACTTATTATGTTTTCTTATGTTTCTATTCCTATTATAGTCAAATTCATCAATTAAACATCAACTTGTTATCTTTTCTTAGTTTTCTGTTCACATTATACTCAAATTCATCAATTTGACATCAACTTATTATATTTTCTTATGTTTCTATTCCCAATGTACTCAAATTCATCAATAAAACATCAACTTATTAAGTTTTTAATGTTTCTGTTCACATTATACTCAAATTCATCAATTAAACATCAACTTATTATGTTTTCTTATGTTTCTATTTAAATCATACTCAAATTCATCATTTAAACATAAACTTATTATGTTTTCTTATGTTGCTATTCCAATTATACTCAAATTAATCAATTTGACATCAACTTATTATGTTTTCTTATGTTTCTATTCACATTATACTCAAATTCATCAATAAAACATCAACTTATTAAGTTTTTTATGTTTCTATTCTGATATACTCAAATTTATCAATTAAACATCAACTTGTTATGTTTTCTTATGTTTCTATTCCCATTATACTGAGATTAATCAATAAAACATCAACTTATTACGTGTGTTTATGTTGCTATGCCCATTATACTTTAATTTATCAATTAAACATCAACTTATTATGTTTTCTTATGTTGCTATTCCAATTATACTCAAATTCATCAATTAAACATCAACTTATTATGTTTTCTTATGTTTCTATTCCATTATACTAAAATTCATAAATTTGACATCAACTTATTATGTTTTCTTAAGTTTCTGTTCAAATTATACTCAAATTCATCAATTAAACATCAACTTATTAAGTTTTTTATGTTTCTGTTCACATTATACTCAAATTTATCAATTTAACATCAACTTATTATGTTTTCTTATGTTTCTATTTCCATGATACTTAAATTCATCAATAAAACATCAACTTATTAAGTTTTTAATGTTTCTGTTCAAATTATACGCAAATTAATCAATTAAACATCAACTTATTAATTTTTCTTATGTTTCTATTCCCATTATACTCAAATTCATTAATTAAACATCAACTTATTATGTTTTCTTATGTTTCTATTCCCATTATACTCAAATTAATCAATTAAACATCAACTTATTATGTTTTCTTATCTTTCTATTCCAATTATACTAAAATTCATCAATAAAACATCAACTTATTATGTTTTCTTATGTTTCTATTCCCATTATACTCAAATTCATCAATTTGACATCAAGTTATTGTGTTTTCTTATGTTTCTATTCCCATTATACTCAAATTCATCAATAAAACATCAACTTATTAAGTTTTTTATGTTTCTGTTCACATTATACTCAAATTTATCAATTTAACATCAACTTATTATGTGTTCTTATGTTTCTATTCCCATTATACTCAAATTCATCAATTAAACATCAACTTATCAAGTTTTCTTATGTTGCTATTCCAATCATACTCAAATTCATCAATTAAACATCAACTTATTATGTTTTCTTATGTTTCTATACCAATTATACTCAAATTTATCAATTAAACATCAACTTATTATGTTTTCTTATGTTGCTGTTCCCATTATACTAAAATTCATCAATTAAACATCAACTTATTATGTTTTCTTATGTTTCTATTCCCATTATACTCAAATTCATCAATTAAACATCAACTTATTAAGTTTTCTTATGTTTCTATTCCCATTATACTCAAATTCATCAATTAAACATCAACTTATTAATTTTTCTTATGTTTCTATTCCCATTATACTCAAATTAATCAATTAAACATCAACTTATTATGTTTTCTTATCTTTCTATTCCAATTATACTAAAATTCATCAATAAAACATCAACTTATTATGTTTTCTTATGTTTCTATTTCCATTATACTCAAATTCATCAATTTGACATCAAGTTATTGTGTTTTCTTATGTTTCTATTCCCATTATACTCAAATTCATCAATAAAACATCAACTTATTAAGTTTTTTATGTTTCTGTTCACATTATACTCAAATTTATCAATTTAACATCAACTTATTATGTGTTCTTATGTTTCTATTCCCATTATACTCAAATTCATCAATTAAACATCAACTTATCAAGTTTTCTTATGTTGCTATTCCTATTATACTCAAATTCATCAATTAAACATCAACTTATTATGTTTTCTTATGTTTCTATTCCTATTATAGTCAAATTCATCAATTAAACATCAACTTGTTATGTTTTCTTATGTTTCTGTTCACATTATACTCAAATTCATCAATTTGACATCAACTTATTATATTTTCTTATGTTTCTATTCCCAATGTACTCAAATTCATCAATAAAACATCAACTTATTAAGTTTTTAATGTTTCTGTTCACATTATACTCAAATTCATCAATTAAACATCAACTTATTATGTTTTCTTATGTTTCTATTTAAATCATACTCAAATTCATCATTTAAACATAAACTTATTATGTTTTCTTATGTTGCTATTCCAATTATACTCAAATTAATCAATTTGACATCAACTTATTATGTTTTCTTATGTTTCTATTCCCATTATACTCAAATTCATCAATAAAACATCAACTTATTAAGTTTTTTATGTTTCTATTCTGATATACTCAAATTTATCAATTAAACATCAACTTGTTATGTTTTCTTATGTTTCTATTCCCATTATACTGAGATTAATCAATAAAACATCAACTTATTACGTGTGTTTATGTTGCTATGCCCATTATACTTTAATTTATCAATTAAACATCAACTTATTATGTTTTCTTATGTTGCTATTCCAATTATACTCAAATTCATCAATTAAACATCAACTTATTATGTTTTCTTATGTTTCTATTCCATTATACTAAAATTCATAAATTTGACATCAACTTATTATGTTTTCTTAAGTTTCTGTTCAAATTATACTCAAATTCATCAATTAAACATCAACTTATTAAGTTTTTTATGTTTCTGTTCACATTATACTAAAATTTATCAATTTAACATCAACTTATTATGTTTTCTTATGTTTCTATTTCCATGATACTTAAATTCATCAATAAAACATCAACTTATTAAGTTTTTAATGTTTCTGTTCAAATTATACGCAAATTAATCAATTAAACATCAACTTATTAATTTTTCTTATGTTTCTATTCCCATTATACTCAAATTCATTAATTAAACATCAACTTATTATGTTTTCTTATGTTTCTATTCCCATTATACTCAAATTAATCAATTAAACATCAACTTATTATGTTTTCTTATCTTTCTATTCCAATTATACTAAAATTCATCAATAAAACATCAACTTATTATGTTTTCTTATGTTTCTATTCCCATTATACTCAAATTCATCAATTTGACATCAAGTTATTGTGTTTTCTTATGTTTCTATTCCCATTATACTCAAATTCATCAATAAAACATCAACTTATTAAGTTTTTTATGTTTCTGTTCACATTATACTCAAATTTATCAATTTAACATCAACTTATTATGTGTTCTTATGTTTCTATTCCCATTATACTCAAATTCATCAATTAAACATCAACTTATCAAGTTTTCTTATGTTGCTATTCCAATCATACTCAAATTCATCAATTAAACATCAACTTATTATGTTTTCTTATGTTTCTATACCAATTATACTCAAATTTATCAATTAAACATCAACTTATTATGTTTTCTTATGTTGCTGTTCCCATTATACTAAAATTCATCAATTAAACATCAACTTATTATGTTTTCTTATGTTTCTATTCCCATTATACTCAAATTCATCAATTAAACATCAACTTATTAAGTTTTCTTATGTTTCTATTCCCATTATACTCAAATTCATCAATTAAACATCAACTTATTAATTTTTCTTATGTTTCTATTCCCATTATACTCAAATTCATCAATTAAACATCAACTTATAATGTTTTCTTATGTTTCTATTCCCATTATACTTAAATTCATCAATTAAACATCAACTTATTATGTTTTCTTATGTTGCTATTTCCATTATACTCAAATTCATCAATTTGACATCAACTTATTATGTTTTCTTATGTTTCTATTCCTATTATAGTCAAATTCATCAATTAAACATCAACTTGTTATGTTTTCTTATGTTGCTATTCCCATTATACTCAAATTTATCAATTTGACATCAACTTATTATATTTTCTTATGTTTCTATTCCCATGATACTTAAATTCATCAATAAAACATCAACTTATTATGTTTTTAATGTTTCTGTTCACATTATACGCAAATTAATCAATTAAACATCAACTTATTAATTTTTCTTATGTTTCTATTCCCATTATACTCAAATTCATCAATTAAACATCAACTTATTATGTTTACTTATGTTGCTATTCCCATTATACTAAAATTCATCAATTTGACATCAACTTATTAAGTTTTCTTATGTTTCTATTCCCATTATACTTAAATTCATCAATTAAACATCAACTTATTATGTTTTCTTATGTTTCTATTCCCATTATACTCACATTCATCAATTAAACATCAACTTATTATGTTTTCTTATGTTTCTATTCCCATTATACTCAAATTCATCAATAAAACATCAAGTTGTTTTTAGTGTTTCTGTTCACATTATACTGAAATTCATCAATTAAACATCAACTTATTATGTTTTCTTATGTTTCTATTCCCATTATACTCAAATTCATCAATTAAACATCAACTTATTATGTTTTCTTATCTTTCTATTCCAATTATACTAAAATTCATCAATAAAACATCAACTTATTATGTTTTCTTATGTTTCTATTTCCATTATACTCAAATTCATCAATTTGACATCAAGTTATTGTGTTTTCTTATGTTTCTATTCCCATTATACTCAAATTCATCAATAAAACATCAACTTATTAAGTTTTTTATGTTTCTGTTCACATTATACTCAAATTTATCAATTTAACATCAACTTATTATGTGTTCTCATGTTTCTATTCCCATTATACTCAAATTCATCAATTAAACATCAACTTATCAAGTTTTCTTATGTTGCTATTCCTATTATACTCAAATTCATCAATTAAACATCAACTTATTATGTTTTCTTATGTTTCTATTCCTATTATAGTCAAATTCATCAATTAAACATCAACTTGTTATCTTTTCTTATGTTTCTGTTCACATTATACTCAAATTCATCAATTTGACATCAACTTATTATATTTTCTTATGTTTCTATTCCCAATGTACTCAAATTCATCAATAAAACATCAACTTATTAAGTTTTTAATGTTTCTGTTCACATTATACTCAAATTCATCAATTAAACATCAACTTATTATGTTTTCTTATGTTTCTATTTAAATCATACTCAAATTCATCATTTAAACATAAACTTATTATGTTTTCTTATGTTGCTATTCCAATTATACTCAAATTAATCAATTTGACATCAACTTATTATGTTTTCTTATGTTTCTATTCCCATTATACTCAAATTCATCAATAAAACATCAACTTATTAAGTTTTTTATGTTTCTATTCTGATATACTCAAATTTATCAATTAAACATCAACTTGTTATGTTTTCTTATGTTTCTATTCCCATTATACTGAGATTAATCAATAAAACATCAACTTATTACGTGTGTTTATGTTGCTATGCCCATTATACTTTAATTTATCAATTAAACATCAACTTATTATGTTTTCTTATGTTGCTATTCCAATTATACTCAAATTCATCAATTAAACATCAACTTATTATGTTTTCTTATGTTTCTATTCCATTATACTAAAATTCATAAATTTGACATCAACTTATTATGTTTTCTTAAGTTTCTGTTCAAATTATACTCAAATTCATCAATTAAACATCAACTTATTAAGTTTTTTATGTTTCTGTTCACATTATACTCAAATTTATCAATTTAACATCAACTTATTATGTTTTCTTATGTTTCTATTTCCATGATACTTAAATTCATCAATAAAACATCAACTTATTAAGTTTTTAATGTTTCTGTTCAAATTATACGCAAATTAATCAATTAAACATCAACTTATTAATTTTTCTTATGTTTCTATTCCCATTATACTCAAATTCATTAATTAAACATCAACTTATTATGTTTTCTTATGTTTCTATTCCCATTATACTCAAATTCATCAATTAAACATCAACTTATCAAGTTTTCTTATGTTGCTATTCCAATCATACTCAAATTCATCAATTAAACATCAACTTATTATGTTTTCTTATGTTTCTATACCAATTATACTCAAATTTATCAATTAAACATCAACTTATTATGTTTTCTTATGTTGCTGTTCCCATTATACTAAAATTCATCAATTAAACATCAACTTATTATGTTTTCTTATGTTTCTATTCCCATTATACTCAAATTCATCAATTAAACATCAACTTATTAAGTTTTCTTATGTTTCTATTCCCATTATACTCAAATTCATCAATTAAACATCAACTTATTATGTTTTCTTATGTTTCTATTCCCATTATACTTAAATTCATCAATTAAACATCAACTTATTATGTTTTCTTATGTTGCTATTTCCATTATACTCAAATTCATCAATTTGACATCAACTTATTATGTTTTCTTATGTTTCTATTCCTATTATAGTCAAATTCATCAATTAAACATCAACTTGTTATGTTTTCTTATGTTGCTATTCCCATTATACTCAAATTTATCAATTTGACATCAACTTATTATATTTTCTTATGTTTCTATTCCCATGATACTTAAATTCATCAATAAAACATCAACTTATTATGTTTTTAATGTTTCTGTTCACATTATACGCAAATTAATCAATTAAACATCAACTTATTAATTTTTCTTATGTTTCTATTCCCATTATACTCAAATTCATCAATTAAACATCAACTTATTATGTTTACTTATGTTGCTATTCCCATTATACTAAAATTCATCAATTTGACATCAACTTATTAAGTTTTCTTATGTTTCTATTCCCATTATACTTAAATTCATCAATTAAACATCAACTTATTATGTTTTCTTATGTTTCTATTCCCATTATACTCACATTCATCAATTAAACATCAACTTATTATGTTTTCTTATGTTTCTATTCCCATTATACTCAAATTCATCAATAAAACATCAAGTTATTAAGTTTTTAGTGTTTCTGTTCACATTATACTGAAATTCATCAATTAAACATCAACTTATTATGTTTTCTTATGTTTCTATTCCCATTATACTCAAATTCATCAATTAAAAATCAACTTATCAAGTTTTCGTATGTTTCTATTCCCATTATACTCAAATTCATCAATAAAACATCAACTTATTATGTTTTCTTATGTTTCTATTCCCATTATACTCAAATTCATCAATTAAACATCAACTTATTAAGTTGTCTAAAGTTTCTATTCACATTATACTCAAATTCATCAATAAAACATACACTTATTATGTTTTCTTATGTTTTTATTCCCATTATACTCAAATTCATAAATTTGACATCAACTTATTATGTTTTCTTATGTTTCTATTCCCATTATACTCAAATTCATCAATAAAACATCAACTTATTATGTTTTCTTATGTTTCTATTCCCATTATACTCAAATTAATCAATTAAACATCAACTTATTATGTTTTCTTATCTTTCTATTCCAATTATACTAAAATTCATCAATAAAACATCAACTTATTATGTTTTCTTATGTTTCTATTCCCATTATACTCAAATTCATCAATTTGACATCAAGTTATTGTGTTTTCTTATGTTTCTATTCCCATTATACTCAAATTCATCAATAAAACATCAACTTATTAAGTTTTTTATGTTTCTGTTCACATTATACTCAAATTTATCAATTTAACATCAACTTATTATGTGTTCTTATGTTTCTATTCCCATTATACTCAAATTCATCAATTAATCATCAACTTATCAAGTTTTCTTATGTTGCTATTCCAATCATACTCAAATTCATCAATTAAACATCAACTTATTATGTTTTCTTATGTTTCTATACCAATTATACTCAAATTTATCAATTAAACATCAACTTATTATGTTTTCTTATGTTGCTGTTCCCATTATACTCAAATTCATCAATTAAACATCAACTTATTATGTTTTCTTATGTTTCTATTCCCATTATACTCAAATTCATCAATTAAACATCAACTTATTAAGTTTTCTTATGTTTCTATTCCCATTATACTCAAATTCATCAATTAAACATCAACTTATTAATTTTTCTTATGTTTCTATTCCCATTATACTTAAATTCATCAATTAAACATCAACTTATTATGTTTTCTTATGTTGCTATTTCCATTATACTCAAATTCATCAATTTGACATCAACTTATTATGTTTTCTTATGTTTCTATTCCTATTATAGTCAAATTCATCAATTAAACATCAACTTGTTATGTTTTCTTATGTTGCTATTCCCATTATACTCAAATTTATCAATTTGACATCAACTTATTATATTTTCTTATGTTTCTATTCCCATGATACTTAAATTCATCAATAAAACATCAACTTATTATGTTTTTAATGTTTCTGTTCACATTATACGCAAATTAATCAATTAAACATCAACTTATTAATTTTTCTTATGTTTCTATTCCCATTATACTCAAATTCATCAATTAAACATCAACTTATTATGTTTACTTATGTTGCTATTCCCATTATACTAAAATTCATCAATTTGACATCAACTTATTAAGTTTTCTTATGTTTCTATTCCCATTATACTTAAATTCATCAATTAAACATCAACTTATTATGTTTTCTTATGTTTCTATTCCCATTATACTCACATTCATCAATTAAACATCAACTTATTATGTTTTCTTATGTTTCTATTCCCATTATACTCAAATTCATCAATAAAACATCAAGTTGTTTTTAGTGTTTCTGTTCACATTATACTGAAATTCATCAATTAAACATCAACTTATTATGTTTTCTTATGTTTCTATTCCCATTATACTCAAATTCATCAATTAAAAATCAACTTATCAAGTTTTCGTATGTTTCTATTCCCATTATACTCAAATTCATCAATAAAACATCAACTTATTATGTTTTCTTATGTTTCTATTCCCATTATACTCAAATTCATCAATTAAACATCAACTTATTAAGTTGTCTAAAGTTTCTATTCACATTATACTCAAATTCATCAATAAAACATACACTTATTATGTTTTCTTATGTTTTTATTCCCATTATACTCAAATTCATAAATTTGACATCAACTTATTATGTTTTCTTATGTTTCTATTCCCATTATACTCAAATTCATCAATAAAACATCAACTTATTAAGTTTTTTATGTTTCTGTTCACATTATACTCAAATTTATCAATTTAACATCAACTTATTATGTTTTCTTATGTTTCTATTCCCATTATACTCAAATTCATCAATTAAACATCAACTTATTAAGTTTTCTTATGTTGCTATTCCCATTATACTCAAATTCATCAATTTAACATCAACTTATTATGTTTTCTTATGTTTCTATTCCCATTATACTCAAATTCATCAATTAAACATCAACTTATTATGTTTTTTTATGTTGCTATTCCCATTATACTTAAATTACTAAATTAAACATCAACTTATTAAGTTTTCTTATGTTGCTATTCCTATTATACTCTAATTCATCAATAAAACATCAACTTATTATGTTTTCTTATGTTTCTGTTCACATTATACTCAAATTCATCAATTTGACATCAACTTATGTTTTCTTATGTTGCTATTCCCATTATACTAAAATTCATCAATTAAACATCAACTTATTATGTTTACTTATGTTTCTATGCCAATTATACTCAAATTCATCAATAAAACATCAACTTATTAAGTTTTTTATGTTTCTGTTCACATTATACTTAAATTTATCAATTTAACATCAACTTATTATGTTTTCTTATGTTTCTGTTCAAATTATACTCAAATTCATCAATTTAACATCAACTTATTATGTTTTCTTATGTTTCTATTCCCATTATTCTTAAATTTATCAATTAAACATCAACTTATTAAGTTTTCTTAAGTTTCTATTCAAAGTATACTCAAATTCATCAATAAAACATAAACTTATTATGTTTTCTTATGGCTCTATTCCCATTATACTCAAATTCATAAATTTGACATCAACTTATTATGTTTTCTTATGTTGCTATTCGCATTATACTTAAATTCATCAATTAAACATGAACTTATTATGTTTTCTTATGTTGCTATTCCCATTATACTCAAATTCATCAATTTAACATCAACTTATTATGTTTTCTTATGTTTCTGTTCACATTATACTCATTCATCAATTTAACATCAACTGATTATGTTTAGTTATGTTGCTATTCCCATTATACTTAAATTCATCAATTAAACATCAACTTATAATGTTTTCTTATGTTTCTATTCCCATTATACTCAAATTACTAAATTAAACATCAACTTATTAAGTTTTCTTATGTTGCTATTCCTATTATCCTCCAATTCATCAATAAAACATCAACTTATTATGTTGTCTTATGTTGCTGTTCACATTATACTCAAATTCATCAATTTGACATCAACTTATTATGTTTTCTAATGTTGCTATTCCCATTATACTCAAATTCATCAATTAAACATCAACTTATTATGTTTTCTTATGTTGCTATTCGCATTATACTTAAATTCATCAATTAAACATCAACTTATTATGTTTTCTTGTGTTGCTATTCCCATTATACTCAAATTCATCAATTTAACATCAACTGATTATGTTTTCTTATGTTGCTATTCCCATTATACTTAAATTCATCAATTAAACATCAACTTATAATGTTTTTTATGTTTCTATTCCCATTATACTAAAATTACTAAATTAAACATCAACTTATTATGTTTTCTTATGTTGCTATTCCTATTATACTCTAATTCATCAATAAAACATCAACTTATTATGTTTTCTTATGTTGCTATTCGCATTATACTTAAATTCATCAATTAAACATCAACTTATTATGTTTTCTTATGTTGCTATTCCCATATACTCAAATTCATCAATTTAACATCAACTTATTATGTTTTCTTATGTTTCTGTTCACATTATACTCATTCATCAATTTAACATAAACTGATTATGTTTTCTTATGTTGCTATTCCCATTATACTTAAATTCATCAATTAAACATCAACTTATAATGTTTTCTTATGTTTCTATTCCCATTATACTCAAATTAATCAATTTAACATCAACTTATTATGTTTTCTTATGTTTCTATTCCCATTATACTTAAATTTATCAATTAAACATCAACTTATTATGTTTTCTTATGTTGCTGTTCACATTATACTCAAATTCATCAATTTGACATCAACTTATTATGTTTTCTTATGTTGCTATTCCCATTATACTCAAATTCATCACTTAAACATCAACTTATTATGTTTTCTTATGTTGCTATTCCCATTATACTCAAATTAATCAATTAAACATCAACTTATTATGTTTTCTTATGTTTCTATTCAAATTATACTCAAATTAATCAATTAAACATCAACTTATTATGTTTTCTTATGTTGCTATTCCCATTATACTCAAATTCATCAATTTAACATCAACTTATTATGTTTTCTTATGTTTCTGTTCACATTATACTCATTCATCAATTTAACATCAACTGATTATGTTTTCTTATGTTGCTATTCCCATTATACTTAAATTCATCAATTAAACATCAACTTATAATGTTTTCTTATGTTTCTATTCCCATTATACTCAAATTACTAAATTAAACATCAACTTATTAAGTTTTCTTATGTTGCTATTCCTATTATCCTCCAATTCATCAATAAAACATCAACTTATTATGTTTTCTTATGTTTCTGTTCACATTATACTCATTCATCAATTTAACATCAACTGATTATGTTTTCTTATGTTGCTATTCCCATTATACTTAAATTCATCAATTAAACATCAACTTATAATGTTTTTTATGTTTCTATTCCCATTATACTCAAATTACTAAATTAAACATGAACTTATTAAGTTTTCTTATGTTGCTATTCCTATTATACTCTAATTCATCAATAAAACATCAACTTATTATGTTTTCTTATGTTTCTGTTCACATTATACTCAAATTAATAAATTTGACATCAACTTATTATGTTTTCTTATGTTGCTATTCCCATTATACTAAAATTCATCAATTAAACATCAACTTAGGATGTTTTCTTATGTTTCTATGCCAATTATACTCAAATTCATCAATAAAACATCAACTTATTAAGTTTTTTATGTTTCTGTTCACATTATACTTAAATTTATCAATTTAACATCAACTTATTATGTTTTCTTATGTTTCTATTAAAATTATACTAAAATTAATCAATTTAACATCAACTTATTATGTTTTCTTATGTTTCTATTCCCATTATACTTAAATTTATCAATTAAACATCAACTTATTATGTTTTCTTATGTTGCTATTCCGATTATACTCAAATTCATCAATTAAACATCAACTTATAAAGTTTTCTTATGTTGCTATTCCCATTATACTCAAATTCATCACTTAAACATCAACTTATTATGTTTTCTTATGTTGCTATTCCCATTATACTCAAATTAATCAATTAAAAATCAACTTATTATGTTTTCTTATGTTTCTATTCAAATTATACTCAAATTAATCAATTAAACATCAACTTATTATGTTTTCTTATGTTGCTATTCCCATTATACTCAAATTCATCAATTTAACATCAACTTATTATGTTTTCTTATGTTTCTGTTCACATTATACTCATTCATCAATTTAACATCAACTGATTATGTTTTCTTATGTTGCTATTCCCATTATACTTAAATTCATCAATTAAACATCAACTTATAATGTTTTCTTATGTTTCTATTCCCATTATACTCAAATTACTAAATTAAACATCAACTTATTAAGTTTTCTTATGTTGCTATTCCTATTATCCTCCAATTCATCAATAAAACATCAACTTATTATGTTTTCTTATGTTGCTGTTCACATTATACTCAAATTCATCAATTTGACATCAACTTATTATGTTTTCTTATGTTGCTATTCCCATTATACTCAAATTCATCAATTAAACATCAACTTATTATGTTTTCTTATGTTGCTATTCGCATTATACTTAAATTCATCAATTAAACATCAACTTATTATGTTTTCTTATGTTGCTATTCCCATTATACTCAAATTCATCACTTAAACATCAACTTATTATGTTTTCTTATGTTGCTATTCCCATTATACTCAAATTAATCAATTAAACATCAACTTATTATGTTTTCTTATGTTTCTATTCAAATTATACTCAAATTAATCAATTAAACATCAACTTATTATGTTTTCTTATGTTGCTATTCCCATTATACTCAAATTCATCAATTTATCATCAACTTATTATGTTTTCTTATGTTTCTGTTCACATTATACTCATTCATCAATTTAACATCAACTGATTATGTTTTCTTATGTTGCTATTCCCATTATACTTAAATTCATCAATTAAACATCAACTTATAATGTTTTCTTATGTTTCTATTCCCATTATACTCAAATTACTAAATTAAACATCAACTTATTAAGTTTTCTTATGTTGCTATTCCTATTATCCTCCAATTCATCAATTAAACATCAACTTATTATGTTTTCTTATGTTGCTATTCGCATTATACTTAAATTCATCAATTAAACATCAACTTATTATGTTTTCTTATGTTGCTATTCCCATTATACTCAAATTCATCACTTAAACATCAACTTATTATGTTTTCTTATGTTGCTATTCCCATTATACTCAAATTAATCAATTAAACATCAACTTATTATGTTTTCTTATGTTTCTATTCAAATTATACTCAAATTAATCAATTAAACATCAACTTATTATGTTTTCTTATGTTGCTATTCCCATTATACTCAAATTCATCAATTTATCATCAACTTATTATGTTTTCTTATGTTTCTGTTCACATTATACTCATTCATCAATTTAACATCAACTGATTATGTTTTCTTATGTTGCTATTCCCATTATACTTAAATTCATCAATTAAACATCAACTTATAATGTTTTTTATGTTTCTATTCCCATTATACTCAAATTACTAAATTAAACATGAACTTATTAAGTTTTCTTATGTTGCTATTCCTATTATACTCTAATTCATCAATAAAACATCAACTTATTATGTTTTCTTATGTTTCTGTTCACATTATACTCAAATTAATAAATTTGACATCAACTTATTATGTTTTCTTATGTTGCTATTCCCATTATACTAAAATTCATCAATTAAACATCAACTTAGGATGTTTTCTTATGTTTCTATGCCAATTATACTCAAATTCATCAATAAAACATCAACTTATTAAGTTTTTTATGTTTCTGTTCACATTATACTTAAATTTATCAATTTAACATCAACTTATTATGTTTTCTTATGTTTCTATTAAAATTATACTAAAATTAATCAATTTAACATCAACTTATAAAGTTTTCTTATGTTGCTATTCCCATTATACTCAAATTCATCACTTAAACATCAACTTATTATGTTTTCTTATGTTGCTATTCCCATTATACTCAAATTAATCAATTAAAAATCAACTTATTATGTTTTCTTATGTTTCTATTCAAATTATACTCAAATTAATCAATTAAACATCAACTTATTATGTTTTCTTATGTTGCTATTCCCATTATACTCAAATTCATCAATTTAACATCAACTTATTATGTTTTCTTATGTTTCTGTTCACATTATACTCATTCATCAATTTAACATCAACTGATTATGTTTTCTTATGTTGCTATTCCCATTATACTTAAATTCATCAATTAAACATCAACTTATAATGTTTTCTTATGTTTCTATTCCCATTATACTCAAATTACTAAATTAAACATCAACTTATTAAGTTTTCTTATGTTGCTATTCCTATTATCCTCCAATTCATCAATAAAACATCAACTTATTATGTTTTCTTATGTTGCTGTTCACATTATACTCAAATTCATCAATTTGACATCAACTTATTATGTTTTCTTATGTTGCTATTCCCATTATACTCAAATTCATCAATTAAACATCAACTTATTATGTTTTCTTATGTTGCTATTCGCATTATACTTAAATTCATCAATTAAACATCAACTTATTATGTTTTCTTATGTTGCTATTCCCATTATACTCAAATTCATCAATTTAACATCAACTTATTATGTTTTCTTATGTTTCTATTCCCATTATACTTAAATTCATCAATTAAACATCAACTTATTATGTTTTCTTATGTTGCTATTTCCATTATACTCAAATTCATCAATTTGACATCAACTTATTATGTTTTCTTATGATGCTATTCCCATTATACTCAAATTCATCAATTTAACATCAACTTATTATGTTTTCTTATGTTTCTGTTCACATTATACTCATTCATCAATTTAACATCAACTGATTATGTTTTCTTATGTTGCTATTCCCATTATACTTAAATTCATCAATTAAACATCAACTTATAATGTTTTTTATGTTTCTATTCCCATTATACTCAAATTACTAAATTAAACATGAACTTATTAAGTTTTCTTATGTTGCTATTCCTATTATACTCTAATTCATCAATAAAACATCAACTTATTATGTTTTCTTATGTTTCTATTCCCATTATACTCAAATTAATCAATTAAAAATCAACTTATTATGTTTTCTTATGTTTCTATTCAAATTATACTCAAATTAATCAATTAAACATCAACTTATTATGTTTTCTTATGTTGCTATTCCCATTATACTCAAATTCATCAATTTAACATCAACTTATTATGTTTTCTTATGTTTCTGTTCACATTATACTCATTCATCAATTTAACATCAACTTATTAAGTTTTCTTATGTTGCTATTCCTATTATCCTCCAATTCATCAATAAAACATCAACTTATTATGTTTTCTTATGTTGCTGTTCACATTATACTCAAATTCATCAATTTGACATCAACTTATTATGTTTTCTTATGTTGCTATTCCCATTATACTCAAATTCATCAATTAAACATCAACTTATTATGTTTTCTTATGTTGCTATTCGCATTATACTTAAATTCATCAATTAAACATCAACTTATTATGTTTTCTTATGTTGCTATTCCCATTATACTCAAATTCATCAATTTAACATCAACTTATTATGTTTTCTTATGTTTCTATTCCCATTATACTTAAATTCATCAATTAAACATCAACTTATTATGTTTTCTTATGTTGCTATTTCCATTATACTCAAATTCATCAATTTGACATCAACTTATTATGTTTTCTTATGTTTCTATTCCTATTATAGTCAAATTCATCAATTAAACATCAACTTGTTATGTTTTCTTATGTTGCTATACCCATTATACTCAAATTTATCAATTTGACATCAACTTATTATATTTTCTTATGTTTCTATTCCCATGATACTTAAATTCATCAATAAAACATCAACTTATTATGTTTTTAATGTTTCTGTTCACATTATACGCAAATTAATCAATTAAACATCAACTTATTAATTTTTCTTATGTTTCTATTCCCATTATACTCAAATTCATCAATTAAACATCAACTTATTATGTTTACTTATGTTGCTATTCCCATTATACTAAAATTCATCAATTTGACATCAACTTATTAAGTTTTCTTATGTTTCTATTCCCATTATACTTAAATTCATCAATTAAACATCAACTTATTATGTTTTCTTATGTTTCTATTCCCATTATACTCACATTCATCAATTAAACATCAACTTATTATGTTTTCTTATGTTTCTATTCCCATTATACTCAAATTCATCAATAAAACATCAAGTTATTAAGTTTTTAGTGTTTCTGTTCACATTATACTGAAATTCATCAATTAAACATCAACTTATTATGTTTTCTTATGTTTCTATTCCCATTATACTCAAATTCATCAATTAAAAATAAACTTATCAAGTTTTCGTATGTTTCTATTCCCATTATACTAAAATTCATCAATAAAACATCAACTTATTATGTTTTCTTATGTTTCTATTCCCATTATACTAAAATTCATCAATTAAACATCAACTTATTAAGTTTTCTAAAGTTTCTATTCACATTATACTCAAATTCATGAATAAAACATACACTTATTATGTTTTCTTATGTTTTTATTCCCATTATACTCAAATTCATAAATTTGACATCAACTTATTATGTTTTCTTATGTTTCTATTCCCATTATACTCAAATTCATCAATAAAACATCAACTTATTAAGTTTTTTATGTTTCTGTTCACATTATACTCAAATTTATCAATTTAACATCAACTTATTATGTTTTCTTATGTTTCTATTCCCATTATACTCAAATTCATCAATTAAACATCAACTTATTAAGTTTTCTTATGTTGCTATTCCCATTATACTCAAATTCATCAATTTAACATCAACTTATTATGTTTTCTTATGTTTCTATTCCCATTATACTCAAATTCATCAATTAAACATCAACTTATTATGTTTTTTTATGTTGCTATTCCCATTATACTCAAATTACTAAATTAAACATCAACTTATTAAGTTTTCTTATGTTGCTATTCCTATTATACTCTAATTCATCAATAAAACATCAACTTATTATGTTTTCTTATGTTTCTGTTCACATTATACTCAAATTCATCAATTTGACATCAACTTATTATGTTTTCTTATGTTGCTATTCCCATTATACTAAAATTCATCAATTAAACATCAACTTATTATGTTTACTTATGTTTCTATGCCAATTATACTCAAATTCATCAATAAAACATCAACTTATTATGTTTTCTTATGTTTCTATTCCCATTATTCTCAAATTTATCAATTAAACATCAACTTATTATGTTTTCTTATGTTGCTATTCCGATTATACTCAAATTCATAAATTAAACATCAACTTATAAAGTTTTATTATGTTGCTATTCCAATTATACTCAAATTCATTACTTAAACATCAACTTATTATGTTTTCTTATGTTGCTATTCCGATTATACTCAAATTCATCAATTAAACATCAACTTATAAAGTTTTATTATGTTGCTATTCCAATTATACTCAAATTCATTACTTAAACATCAACTTATTATGTTTTCTTATGTTTCTATTCAAATTATACTAAAATTCATCAATTAAACATCAACTTATTATGTTTTCTTATGTTTTTATTCCCATTATACTCAAATTAATCAATTAAACATCAACTTATTAAGTTTTCTTAAGTTTCTATTCAAAGTATACTCAAATTCATCAATAAAACATAAACTTATTATGTTTTCTTATGTCTCTATTCCCATTATACTCAAATTCATAAATTTGACATCAACTTATTATGTTTTCTTATGTTGCTATTCGCATTATACTTAAATTCATCAATTAAACATGAACTTATTATGTTTTCTTATGTTGCTATTCCCATTATACTCAAATTCATCAATTTAACATCAACTTATTATGTTTTCTTATGTTTCTGTTCACATTATACTCATTCATCAATTTAACATCAACTGATTATGTTTTCTTATGTTGCTATTCCCATTATACTTAAATTCATCAATTAAACATCAACTTATAATGTTTTCTTATGTTTCTATTCCCATTATACTCAAATTACTAAATTAAACATCAACTTATTAAGTTTTCTTATGTTGCTATTCCTATTATCCTCCAATTCATCAATAAAAAATCAACTTATTATGTTGTCTTATGTTGCTGTTCACATTATACTCAAATTCATCAATTTGACATCAACTTATTATGTTTTCTTATGTTGCTATTCCCATTATACTCAAATTCATCAATTAAACATCAACTTATTATGTTTCTTATGTTGCTATTCGCATTATACTTAAATTCATCAATTAAACATCAACTTATTATGTTTTCTTATGTTGCTATTCCCATTATACTCAAATTCATCAATTTAACATCAACTTATTATGTTTTCTTATGTTTCTGTTCACATTATACTCATTCATCAATTTAACATCAACTGATTATGTTTTCTTATGTTGCTATTCCCATTATACTTAAATTCATCAATTAAACATCAACTTATAATGTTTTTTAATTTTTCTATTCCCATTATACTCAAATTACTAAATTAAACATGAACTTATTAAGTTTTCTTATGTTGCTATTCCTATTATACTCGAATTCATCAATAAAACATCAACTTATTTTGTTTTCTTATGTTTCTGTTCACATTATACTCAAATTCATCAATTTGACATCAACTTATTATGTTTTCTTATGTTGCTATTCCCATTATACTAAAATTCATCAATTAAACATCAACTTATTATGTTTTCTTATGTTTCTATGCCAATTATACTCAAATTCATCAATAAAACATCAACTTATTAAGTTTTTTATGTTTCTGTTCACATTATACTTAAATTTATCAATTTAACATCAACTTATTATGTTTTCTTATGTTTCTATTAAAATTATACTCAAATTCATCAATTTAACATCAACTTATTATGTTTTCTTATGTTTCTATTCCCATTATACTTAAATTTATCAATTAAACATCAACTTATTATGTTTTCTTATGTTGCTATTCAGCTAATACTCAAATTCATCAATTAAACATCAACTTATAAAGTTTTCTTATGTTGCTATTCCCATTATACTCAAATTAATCAATTAAACATCAACTTATTATGTTTTCTTATGTTTCTATTCAAATTATACTCAAATTAATCAATTAAACATCAACTTATTAAGTTTTTTTATGTTGCTATTCCCATTATACTAAAATTCATCAATTAAACATCAACTTATTATGTTTTCTTATGTTTTTATTCCCATTATACTCAAATTAATCAATTAAACATCAACTTATTAAGTTTTCTTAAGTTTCTATTCAAAGTATACTCAAATTCATCAATAAAACATAAACTTATTATGTTTTCTTATGTTTCTATTCCCATTATACTCAAATTCATAAATTTGACATCAACTTATTATGTTTTCTTATGTTGCTATTCGCATTATACTTAAATTCATCAATTAAACATCAACTTATTATGTTTTCTTATGTTGCTATTCCCATATACTCAAATTCATCAATTTAACATCAACTTATTATGTTTTCTTATGTTTCTGTTCACATTATACTCATTCATCAATTTAACATAAACTGATTATGTTTTCTTATGTTGCTATTCCCATTATACTTAAATTCATCAATTAAACATCAACTTATAATGTTTTCTTATGTTTCTATTCCCATTATACTCAAATTACTAAATTAAACATCAACTTATTAAGTTTTCTTATGTTGCTATTCCTATTATACTCCAATTCATCAATAAAACATCAACTTATTATGTTTTCTTATGTTGCTGTTCACATTATACTCAAATTCATCAATTTGACATCAACTTATTATGTTTTCTTATGTTGCTATTCCCATTATACTCAAATTCATCAATTAAACATCAACTTATTATGTTTTCTTATGTTGCTATTCGCATTATACTTAAATTCATCAATTAAACATCAACTTATAATGTTTTCTTATGTTGCTATTCCCATTATACTCAAATTCATCAATTTAACATCAACTTATTATGTTTTCTTATGTTTCTGTTCACATTATACTCATTCATCAATTTAACATCAACTGATTATGTTTTCTTATGTTGCTATTCCCATTATACTTAAATTCATCAATTAAACATCAACTTATAATGTTTTCTTATGTTTCTATTCCCATTATACTCAAATTACTAAATTAAACATCAACTTATTAAGTTTTCTTATGTTGCTATTCCTATTATACTCAAATTCATCAATTTAACATCAACTTATTATGTTTTCTTATGTTTCTATTCCCATTATACTTAAATTTATCAATAAAACATCAACTTATTATGTTTTCTTATGTTTCTGTTCACATTATACTCAAATTCATCAATTTGACATCAACTTATTATGTTTTCTTATGTTGCTATTCCCATTATACTAAAATTCATCAATTAAACATCAACTTATTATGTTTTCTTATGTTTCTATGCCAATTATACTCAAATTCATCAATAAAACATCAACTTATTAAGTTTTTTATGTTTCTGTTCACATTATACTCAAATTACTCAATTAAACATCAACTTATTAAGTTTGCTTATGTTGCTATTCCTATTATACTCCAATTCATCAATTAAACATCAACTTGTTATGTTTTCTTATGTTTCTATTCCCATTATACTCGAATTCATCAATTTGACATCAACTTATTATGTTTTCTTATGTTGCTATTCCCATTATACTCGAATTCATCAATTAAACATCAACTTATTATGTTTTCTTGTGTTTCTATACCCATTTTACTCAAATTCATCAATTAAACATCAACTTATTATGTTTTCTTATGTTTCTATTCCAATTATAATCTAAATTAATCAATTAAACATCAACTTATTATGTTTTCTTATGTTGCTATTCCCATTATACTCAAATTCATCAATTAAACATCAACTTATTATGTTTTCTTATGTTGCTATTCCCATTATACTCAAATTAATCAATTTGACATCAACTTATTAAGTTTTTTATGTTTCTATTCCGATTATACTAAAATTCATCAATTAAACATCAACTTATTATGTTTTCTTATGTTTCTATTCCGATTATACTGAAATTCATCAATTAAACATCAACTTATTACGTTTGCTTATGTTGCTATTCCCATTATACTAAAATTCATCAATTAAACATCAACTTATTATGTTTTCTTATGTTTCCATTCCAATTATACTCAAATTTATCAATTAAACATCAACTTATTATGTTGTCTTATGTTTCTATTCCCAATATACTTAAATTCATCAATTAAACATCAACTTATTAATTTTTCTTATGTTTCTATTCCCATTATACTAAAATTCATCAATTTGACATCAACTTATTAAGTTTTCTTATGTTTCTATTCCAATTATACTCAAATTCATCAATTTAACATCAACTTATTATGTTTTCTTACGTTGTTATTCCCATTATACTTAAATTTATCAATTAAACATCAACTTATTATGTTTTCTTATGTTGCTATTCCCATTATACTCTAATTCATCAATTAAACATCAACTTATAAAGTTTTCTTATGTTGCTATTCCCATTATACTCAAATTCATCACTTAAACATCAACTGATTATGTTTTCTTATGTTGCTATTCCCATTATACTCAAATTCATCAATAAAACATCAACTTATTATGTTTTCTTATGTTTATATTCAAATTATACTCAAATTAATCAATTAAACATCAACTTATTAAGTTTACTTATGTTGCTATTCCCATTATACTAAAATTCATCAATTAAACATCAACTTATTATGTTTTCTTATGTTTTTATTCCCATTATACTCAAATTAATCAATTAAACATCAACTTATTAAGTTTTCTTAAGTTTCTATTCCAAGTATACTCAAATTCATCAATAAAACATACACTTATTATGTTTTCTTATGTTTCTATTCCCATTATACTCAAATTCATAAATTTGACCTCAACTTATTATGTTTTCTTATGTTTCTATTCCCATTATACTGAAATTCATCAATTAAACATCAACTTATTAAGTTTTCTTATGTTGCTATTCCCATTATACTCAAATTCATCAATTTAACACCAACTTATATATGTTTTCTTATGTTTCTATTCCCATTATACTCAAATTTATCAATTAAACATCAACTTATTATGTTTTCTTATGTGGCTATTCGCATTATACTTAAATTCATCAATTAAACATCAACTTATTATGTTTTCTTATGTTGCTATTCCCATTATACTCAAATTGATCAATTTGACATCAACTTATTAAGTTTTTTATGTTTCTATTCCGATTATACTAAAATTCATCAATTAAACATCAACTTATTATGTTTTCTTATGTTTCTATTCTTATTATACTGAAATTCATCAATTAAACATCAACTTATTACGTTTTCTTATGTTGCTATTCCCATTATACTTAAATTCATCAATTAAACATCAACTTATAATGTTTTCTTATGTTTCTATTCCCATTATACTCAAATTACTCAATTAAACATCAACTTATTAAGTTTCTTATGTTGCTATTCCTATTATACTCCAATTCATCAATAAAACATCAACTTGTTATGTTTTCTTATGTTTCTGTTCACATTATACTCAAATTCATCAATTTGACATCAACTTATAATGTTTTCTTATGTTGCTATTCCCATTATACTCGAATTCATCAATTAAACATCAACTTATCATGTTTTCTTATGTTTCTATTCCCATTATACTCAAATTCATAAATTTGACATCAACTTATTATGTTTTCTTATGTTGCTATTCGCATTATACTTAAATTCATCAATTAAACATCAACTTATTATGTTTTCTTATGTTGCTATTCCCATTATACTCAAATTCATCAATTTAACATCAACTTATTATGTTTTCTTATGTTTCTGTTCACATTATACTCATTCATCAATTTAACATAAACTGATTATGTTTTCTTATGTTGCTATTCCCATTATACTTAAATTTATCAATTAAACATCAACTTATAATGTTTTCTTATGTTTCTATTCCCATTATACTCAAATTACTAAATTAAACATCAACTTATTAAGTTTTCTTATGTTGCTATTCCTATTATACTCCAATTCATCAATAAAACATCAACTTATTATGTTTTCTTATGTTGCTGTTCACATTATACTCAAATTCATCAATTTGACATCAACTTATTATGTTTTCTTATGTTGCTATTCCCATTATACTCAAATTCATCAATTAAACATCAACTTATTATGTTTTCTTATGTTGCTATTCGCATTATACTTAAATTCATCAATTAAACATCAACTTATTATGTTTTCTTATGTTGCTATTCCCATTATACTCAAATTCATCAATTTAACATCAACTTATTATGTTTTCTTATGTTTCTGTTCACATTATACTCATTCATCAATTTAACATCAACTGATTATGTTTTCTTATGTTGCTATTCCCATTATACTTAAATTCATCAATTAAACATCAACTTATAATGTTTTCTTATGTTTCTATTCCCATTATACTCAAATTACTAAATTAAACATCAACTTATTAAGTTTTCTTATGTTGCTATTCCTATTATACTCTAATTCATCAATAAAACATCAACTTATTATGTTTTCTTATGTTTCTGTTCACATTATACTCAAATTCATCAATTTGACATCAACTTATTATGTTTTCTTATGTTGCTATTCCCATTATACTAAAATTCATCAATTAAACATCAACTTATTATGTTTTCTTATGTTTCTATGCCAATTATACTCAAATTCATCAATAAAACATCAACTTATTATGTTTTCTTATGTTTCTATTCAAATTATACTCAAATTCATCAATTTAACATCAACTTATTATGTTTTCTTATGTTTCTATTCCCATTATACTTAAATTTATCAATTAAACATCACCTTATTAAGTTTTCTTATGTTGCTATTCCGATTATACTCAAATTCATCAATTAAACATCAACTTATAATGTTTTCTTATGTTTCTATTCCGATTATACTCAAATTCATCACTTAAACATCAACTTATTATGTTTTCTTATGTTGCTATTCCCATTATACTCAAATTAATCAATTAAACATCAACTTATTATGTTTTCTTATGTTTCTATTACAATTATACTCAAATTAATCAATTAAACATCAACTTATTAAGTTTTCTTATGTTGCTATTCCCATTATACTAAAATTCATCAATTAAATAACAACTTATTATGTTTTCTTATGTTGCTATTCGCATTATACTTAAATTCATCAATTAAACATCAACTTATTATGTTTTCTTATGTTGCTATTCCCATTATACTCAAATTCATCAATTTAACATCAACTTATTATGTTTTCTTATGTTTCTGTTCACATTATACTCATTCATCAATTTAACATCAACTGATTATGTTGTCTTATGTTGCTATTCCCATTATACTTAAATTCATCAATTAAACATCAACTTATAATGTTTTCTTATGTTTCTATTCCCATTATACTCAAATTACTCAATTAAACATCAACTTATTAAGTTTTCTTATGTTGCTATTCCTATTATACTCCAATTCATCAATTAAACATCAACTTGTTATGTTTTCTTATGTTTCTGTTCACATTATACTCAAATTCATCAATTTGACATTTTCGTATGTTGCTATTCCCATTATACTCGAATTCATCAATCAAACATCAACTTATCATGTTTTCTTATGTTTCTATTCCCATTATACTCAAATTCATCAATTAAACATCAACTTATTATGTTGTCTTATGTTTCTATTCCAATTATAATCTCAATTAATCAATTAAACATCAACTTATTATGTTTTCTTATGTTGCTATTCCCATTATACTCAAATTCATCAATTAAACATCAACTTATTATGTTTTCTTATGTTGCTATTCCCATTATACTCAAATTAATCAATTTGACATCAACTTATTAAGTTTTTTATGTTTCTATTCCGATTATACTAAAATTCATCAATTAAACATACACTTATTATGTTTTCTTATGTTTCTATTCCCATTATACTGAAATTCATCAATTAAACATCAACTTATTACGTTTTCTTATGTTTCTATTCCCATTATACTAAAATTCATCAATTAAACATACACTTATTATGTTTTCTTATGTGGCTATTCGCATTATACTTACATTCATCAATTAAACATCAACTTATTAAGTTTTCTTATGTTGCTATTCCCATTATACTTAAATTCATCAATTAAACATTAACTTATAATGTTTTCTTATGTTTCTATTCCCATTATACTCAAATTACTCAATTAAACATCAACTTATTAAGTTTTCTCATGTTGCTATTCCTATTATACTCCAATTAATCAATAAAACATCAACTTGTTATGTTTTCTTATGTTTCTGTTCACATTATACTCAAATTTATCAATTTGACATCAACTTATTATGTTTTCTTATGTTGCTATTCCCATTATACTCGAATTCATCAATTAAACATCAACTTATCATGTTTTCTTATGTTTCTATTCCCATTATACTCAAATTCATCAATTAAACATCAACTTATTATGTTGTCTTATGTTTCTATTCCAATTATAATCTAAATTAATCAATTAAACATCAACTTATTATGTTTTCTTATGTTGCTATTCCCATTATACTCAAATTCATCAATTAAACATCAACTTATTATGTTTTCTTATGTTGCTATTCCCATTATACTAAAATTAATCAATTTGACATCAACTTATTAAGTTTTTTATGTTTCTATTCCGATTATACTAAAATTCATCAATTAAACATACACTTATTATGTTTTCTTATGTTTCTATTCCCATTATACTGAAATTCATCAATTAAACATCAACTTATTACGTTTTCTTATGTTTCTATTCCCATTATACTAAAATTCATCAATTAAACATACACTTATTATGTTTTCTTATGTGGCTATTCGCATTATACTTACATTCATCAATTAAACATCAACTTATTAAGTTTTCTTATGTTGCTATTCCCATTATACTTAAATTCATCAATTAAACATCAACTTATAATGTTTTCTTATGTTTCTATTCCCATTATACTCAAATTACTCAATTAAACATCAACTTATTAAGTTTTCTTATGTTGCTATTCCTATTATACTCCAATTCATCAATAAAACATCAACTTGTTATGTTTTCTTATGTTTCTGTTCACATTATACTCAATTTATCAATTTGACATCAACTTATTATGGTTTCTTATGTTGCTATTTCCATTATACTCAAATTCATCAATTAAACATCAACTTATTATGTTTTCTTATGTTTCTATTCCCATTATACTGAAATTCATAAATTAAACATCAACTTATTACGTTTTCTTATGTTGCTATTCCCATTATACTCAAATTTATCAATTAAACATCAACTTATTATGTTGTCTTATGTTTCTATTCCCAATATACTTTAAGTCATCAATTAAACATCAACTTATTAATTTTTCTTATGTTTCTATTCCCATTATACTCAAATTCATCAATTTAACATCAACTTATTATGTTTTCTTATGTTGTTATTCCCATTATACTAAAATTCATCAATTTGACATCAACTTATTAAGTTTTCTTATGTTTCTATGCCAATTATACTCAAATTCATCAATAAAACATAAACTTATTAAGTTTTTTATGTTTCTGTTCACATTATACTCAAATTTATCAATTTAACATCAACTTATTATGTTTTCTTATGTTTCTATTCCCATTATACTCAAATTCATAAATTTGACATCAACTTATTATGTTTTCTTATGTTGCTATTCGCATTATACTTAAATTCATCAATTAAACATCAACTTATTATGTTTTCTTATGTTGCTATTCCCATTATACTCAAATTAATCAATTAAACATCAACTTATTAAGTTTTCTTATGTTGCTATTCCTATTATACTCCAATTCATCAATAAAACATCAACTTATTATGTTTTCTTATGTTGCTGTTCACATTATACTCAAATTCATCAATTTGACATCAACTTATTATGTTTTCTTATGTTTCTATTCCCATTATACTCAAATTCATAAATTTGACATCAACTTATTATGTTTTCTTATGTTGCTATTCCCATTATACTCAAATTAATCAATTAAACATCAACTTATTATGTTTTCTTATGTTTCTATTCCCATTATACTCAAATTAATCAATTAAACATCAACTTATTAAGTTTTCTTATGTTGCTATTCCTATTATACTCCAATTCATCAATAAAACATCAACTTATTATGTTTTCTTATGTTGCTGTTCACATTATACTCAAATTCATCAATTTGACATCAACTTATTATGTTTTCTTATGTTGCTATTCCCATTATACTCAAATTCATCAATTAAACATCAACTTATTATGTTTTCTTATGTTGCTATTCGCATTATACTTAAATTCATCAATTAAACATCAACTTATTATGTTTTCTTATGTTGCTATTCCCATTATACTCAAATTCATCAATTTAACATCAACTTATTATGTTTTCTTATGTTTCTGTTCACATTATACTCATTCATCAATTTAACATCAACTGATTATGTTTTCTTATGTTGCTATTCCCATTATACTTAAATTCATCAATTAAACATCAACTTATAATGTTTTCTTATGTTTCTATTCCCATTATACTCAAATTACTAAATTAAACATCAACTTATTAAGTTTTCTTATGTTGCTATTCCTATTATACTCCAATTCATCAATTAAACATCAACTTCTATGTTTTCTTATGTTTCTGTTCACATTATACTTAAATTTATCAATTTAACATCAACTTATTATGTTTTCTTATGTTTCTATTCAAATTATACTCAAATTCATCAATTTAACATCAACTTATTATGTTTTCTTATGTTTCTATTCCCATTATACTTAAATTTATCAATTAAACATCAACTTATTAAGTTTTCTTATGTTGCTATTCCGATTATACTCAAATTCATCAATTAAACATCAACTTATAATGTTTTCTTATGTTTCTATTCCGATTATACTCAAATTCATCACTTAAACATCAACTTATTATGTTTTCTTATGTTGCTATTCCCATTATACTCAAATTAATCAATTAAACATCAACTTATTATGTTTTCTTATGTTTCTATTCAAATTATACTCAAATTAATCAATTAAACATCAACTTATTAAGTTTTCTTATGTTGCTATTCCCATTATACTAAAATTCATCAATTAAATAACAACTTATTATGTTTTCTTATGTTGCTATTCGCATTATACTTAAATTCATCAATTAAACATTAACTTATTATGTTTTCTTATGTTGCTATTCCCATTATACTCAAATTCATCAATTTAACATCAACTTATTATGTTTTCTTATGTTTCTGTTCACATTATACTCATTCATCAATTTAACATCAACTGATTATGTTGTCTTATGTTGCTATTCCCATTATACTTAAATTCATCAATTAAACATCAACTTATAATGTTTTCTTATGTTTCTATTCCCATTATACTCAAATTACTCAATTAAACATCAACTTATTAAGTTTTCTTATGTTGCTATTCCTATTATACTCCAATTCATCAATTAAACATCAACTTGTTATGTTTTCTTATGTTTCTGTTCACATTATACTCAAATTCATGAATTTGACATCAACTTATTATGTTTTCTTATGTTGCTATTCCCATTATACTCGTATTCATCAATTAAACATCAACTTATTATGTTTTCTTATGTTTCTATTCCCATTTTACTCAAATTCATCAATTAAACATCAACTTATTATGTTTTCTTATGTTTCTATTCCAATTATAATCTAAATTAATCAATTAAACATCAACTTATTATGTTGTCTTATGTTTCTATTCCCAATATACTTAAATTCATCAATTAAACATCAACTTATTAATTTTTCTTATGTTTCTATTCCCATTATACTAAAATTCATCAATTTGACATCAACTTATTAAGTTTACTTATGTTTCTATGCCAATTATACTCAAATTCATCAATAAAACATCAACTTATTAAGTTTATTATGTTTCTGTTCACATTATACTCAAATTTATCAATTTAACATCAACTTATTATGTTTTCTTATGTTTCTATTCCAATTATACTCAAATTCATCAATTTAACATCAACTTATTATGTTTTCTAACGTTGTTATTCCCATTATACTTAAATTTATCAATAAAACATCAACTTATTATGTTTTCTTATGTTGCTATTCCCATTATACTCAAATTCATCAATTAAACATCAACTTATAAAGTTTTCTTATGTTGCTATTCCCATTATACTCAAATTCATCACTTAAACATCAACTGATTATGTTTTCTTATGTTGCTATTCCCATTATACTCAAATTCATCAATAAAACATCAACTTATTATGTTTTCTTATGTTTCTATTCAAATTATACTCAAATTAATCAATTAAACATCAACTTATTAAGTTTACTTATGTTGCTATTCCCATTATACTCAAATTCATCAATAAAACATACACTTATTATGTTTTCTTATGTTTCTATTCCCATTATACTCAAATTCATAAATTTGACCTCAACTTATTATGTTTTCTTATGTTTCTATTCCCATTATACTCAAATTCATCAATTAAACATCAACTTATTAAGTTTTCTTATGTTGCTATTCCCATTATACTCAAATTCATCAATTTAACACCAACTTATATATGTTTTCTTATGTTTCTATTCCCATTATACTCAAATTTATCAATTAAACATCAACTTATTATGTTTTCTTATGTGGCTATTCGCATTATACTTAAATTCATCAATTAAACATCAACTTATTATGTTTTCTTATGTTGCTATTCCCATTATACTCAAATTAATCAATTTGACATCAACTTATTAAGTTTTTTATGTTTCTATTCCGATTATACTAAAATTCATCAATTAAACATCAACTTATTATGTTTTCTTATGTTTCTATTCTTATTATACTGAAATTCATCAATTAAACATCAACTTATTACGTTTTCTTATGTTGCTATTCCCATTATACTTAAATTCATCAATTAAACATCAACTTATAATGTTTTCTTATGTTTCTATTCCCATTATACTCAAATTACTCAATTAAACATCAACTTATTAAGTTTTCTTATGTTGCTAT
Organism: Sepiola atlantica; assembly: GCA_963556195.1. Taxonomy (NCBI): domain Eukaryota; kingdom Metazoa; phylum Mollusca; class Cephalopoda; order Sepiida; family Sepiolidae; genus Sepiola; species Sepiola atlantica. The sequence continues at coordinate 9,860,547 of CAUVYP010001154.1, read as the reverse complement.
TCCTATTATACTCCAATTCATCAATAAAACATCAACTTGTTATGTTTTCTTATGTTTCTGTTCACATTATACTCAAATTCATCAATTTGACATCAACTTATTATGTTTTCTTATGTTGCTATTCCCATTATACTCGAATTCATCAATTAAACATCAACTTATCATGTTTTCTTATGTTTCTATTCCCATTATACTCAAATTCATCAATTAAACATCAACTTATTATGTTGTCTTATGTTTCTATTCCAATTATAATCTAAATTAATCAATTAAACATCAACTTATTATGTTTTCTTATGTTGCTATTCCCATTATACTCAAACTCATCAATTAAACATCAACTTATTATGTTTTCTTATGTTGCTATTCCCATTATACTCAAATTAATCAATTTGACATCAACTTATTAAGTTTTTTATGTTTCTATTCCGATTATACTAAAATTCATCAATTAAACATACACTTATTATGTTTTCTTATGTTTCTATTCCCATTATACTGAAATTCATCAATTAAACATCAACTTATTACGTTTGCTTATGTTTCTATTCCCATTATACTAAAATTCATCAATTAAACATACACTTATTATGTTTTCTTATGTTTCTACTCCCATTATACTCAAATTACTCAATTAAACATCAACTTATTAAGTTTTCTTATGTTGCTATTCCTATTATACTCCAATTCATCAATAAAACATGAACTTGTTATGTTTTCTTATGTTTCTGTTCACATTATACTCAAATTTATCAATTTGACATCAACTTATTATGGTTTCTTATGTTGCTATTACTATTATACTCGAATTCATCAATTAAACATCAACTTATTATGTTTTCTTATGTTTCTATTCCCATTATACTGAAATTCATGAATTAAACATCAACTTATTACGTTTTCTTATGTTGCTATTCCCATTATACTCAAATTTATCAATTAAACATCAACTTATTATGTTGTCTTATGTTTCTATTCCCAATATACTTAAAGTCATCAATTAAACATCAACTTATTAATTTTTCTTATGTTTCTATTCCCATTATACTCAAATTCATCAATTTAACATCAACTTATTATGTTTTCTTATGTTGCTATTCCCATTATACTAATATTCATCAATTTGACATCAACTTATTAAGTTTTCTTATGTTTCTATGCCAATTATACTCAAATTCATCAATAAAACATAAACTTATTAAGTTTTTTATGTTTCTGTTCACATTATACTCAAATTTATCAATTTAACATCAACTTATTATGTTTTCTTATGTTTCCATTCCAATTATACTCAAATTCATCAATTTAACATCAACTTATTATGTTTTCTTCTGTTTCTATTCCCATTATACTTAAATTTATCAATTAAACATCAACTTATTATGTTTTCTTATGTTGCTATTCCCATTATACTCAAATTCATCAATTAAACATCAACTTATAAACTTTTCTTATGTTGCTATTCCCATTATACTCAAATTCATCACTTAAACATCAACTTATTATGTTTTCTTATGTTGCTATTCCCATTATACTCAAATTCATCAATTAAACATTAACTTATTATGTTTTCTTATGTTTCTATTCAAATTATACTCAAATTAATCAATTAAACATCAACTTATTAAGTTTTCTTATGTTGCTATTCCCATTATACTAAAATTCATCAATAAAACATCAACTTATTATGTTTTCTTATGTTTTTATTCCCATTATACTCAAATTAATCAATTAAACATCAACTTATTAAGTTTTCTTAAGTTTCTATTCCAAGTATACTCAAATTCATCAATAAAACATACACTTATTATGTTTTCTCATGTTTCTATTCCCATTATACTCAAATTCATAAATTTGACATCAACTTATTATGTTTTCTTATGTTCTTATTCCCATTATACTCAAATTCATCAATAAAACATCAACTTATTAAGTTTTTTATGTTTCTGTTCACATTATACTCAAATTTTTCAATTTAACATCAACTTATTATGTTTTCTTATGTTTCTGTTCCAATTATACTCAAAGTCATCAATTTAACGGCAACTTATTATGTTTTCTTACGTTGCTATTCCCATTATACTTAAATTTATCAATTAAACATCAACGTATTATGTTTTCTTATGTTTCTATTCCTATTATACTCAAATTCATCAATTAAACATCAACTTATAAAGTTTTCTTATGTTGCTATTCCCATTATACTCAAATTCATCAATTAAACATCAACTTATTATGTTTTCTTATGTTGCTATTCCCATTATACTCAAATTCATCAATTAAACATCAACTTATTATGTTTACTTATGTTGCTATTCCCATTATACTCAAATTAATCAATTAAACATCAACTTATTAAGTTTTCTTATGTTTCCATTCCAATTATACTCAAATTCATCAATTTAACATCAACTTATTATGTTTTCTTATGTTTCTATTCCCATTATACTTAAATTTATCAATTAAACATCAACTTATTATGTTTTCTTATGTTTCGATTCCCATTATACTCAAATTCATCAATTAAACATAAACTTATTATGTTTTCTTATGTTTCTATTCCAATTATACTCAAATTCATCAATTAAACATCAACTGATTATGTTTTCTTATGTTTCTATTCCCATTATACTCAAATTCATCACTTAAACATCAACTTATTATGTTTTCTTATGTTGCTATTCCCATTATACTCAAATTCATCAATTAAACATCAACTTATTATGTTTTCTTATGTTTCTATTCAAATTATACTCAAATTAATCAATTAAACATCAACTTATTAAGTTTTCTTATGTTGCTATTCCCATTATACTAAAATTCATCAATAAAACATCAACTTATTATGTTTTCTTATGTTTTTATTCCCATTATACTCAAATTAATCAATTAAACATCAACTTATTAAGTTTTCTTAAGTTTCTATTCCAAGTATACTCAAATTCATCAATAAAACATACACTTATTATGTTTTCTCATGTTTCTATTCCCATTATACTCAAATTCATAAATTTGACACCAACTTATTAAGTTTTCTTATGTTTCTATGCCAATTATACTCAAATTCATCAATTTAACATCAACTTATTATGTTTTCTTATGTTTCTATTCCCATTATACTTAAATTTATCAATTAAACATCAACTGATTATGTTTTCTTATGTTGCTATTCCCATTATACTCTAATTCATCAATTAAACATCAACTTATAAAGTTTGCTTATGTTGCTATTTCCATTATACTCAAATTCATCACTTAAACATCAACTTATAAAGTTTTCTTATGTTGCTATTCCCATTATACTCAAATTCATCACTTAAACATCAACTTATTATGTTTACTTATGTTGCTATTCCCATTATACTCAAATTAATCAATTAAACATCAACTTATTAAGTTTTCTTATGTTGCTATTCCCATTATACTAAAATTCATCAATAAAACATCAACTTATTATGTGTTCTTATGTTTTTATTCCCATTATACTCAAATTAATCAATTAAACATCAACTTATTAAGTTTTCTTAAGTTTCTATTCCAAGTATACTCAAATTCATCAATAAAACATACACTTATTATGTTTTCTCATGTTTCTATTCCCATTATACTCAAATTCATAAATTTGACATCAACTTATTATGTTTTCTTATGTTTCTATTCCCATTATACTCAAATTCATCAATAAAACATCAACTTATTAAGTTTTTTATGTTTCTGTTCACATTATACTCAAATTTATTAATTTAATATCAACTTATTATGTTTTCTTATGTTTCTATTCCAATTATACTCAAAGTCATCAATTTAACATCAACTTATTATGTTTGCTTATGTTGCTATTCCCATTATACTTAAATTTATTAATTAAACATACACTTATTATGTTTTCTTATGTTGCTATTCCCATTATACTCAAATTTATCAATTAAACATCAACTTATAAAGTTTTCTCATGTTTCTATTCCCATTATACTCAAATTCATAAATTTGACATCAACTTATTAAGTTTTTTATGTTTCTATTCCGATTATACTAAAATTCATCAATTTGACATCAACTTATTAAGTTTTCTTATGTTTCTATGCCAATTATACTCAAATTCATCAATAAAACATAAACTTATTAAGTTTTTTATGTTTCTGTTCACATTATACTCAAATTTATCAATTTAACATCAACTTATTATGTTTTCTTATGTTTCCATTCCAATTATACTCAAATTCATCAATTTAACATCAACTTATTATGTTTTCTTATGTTTCTATTCCCATTATACTTAAATTTATCAATTAAACATCAACTTATTATGTTTTCTTATGTTTCTATTCAAATTATACTAAAATTAATCAATTAAACATCAACTTATTAAGTTTTCTTATGTTGCTATTCCCATTATACTCAAATTCATCAATTAAACATCAACTTATTATGTTTACTTATGTTGCTATTCCCATTATACTCAAATTAATGAATTTAACATCAACTTATTATGTTTTCTTGTTTCTATTCCCATTATACTCAAATTCATCAATTTAACATTGACTCATGTTTTCTTATGTTTCTGTTCAGATGATGCTCAAATTTATCAATTAAACTTCAACTTATAATGTTTTCTTATGTCTATTCCCATTATACTCAAATTCATCAATAAAACATCAACTTATAATGTTTTCTTATGTTTCTATTCCCATTCTACTCAAATTCATCAATTAAACACCAACTTATTAAGTTGTCTTATGTTTCTATTCCCATTATACTAAAATTCATCAATTAAACATCAACTTATTATATTTTATTATGTTGCTATTCTCATTATACTAAAATTCATCAATAAAACATCAACTTATTTAAATTTCTTATGTGTCTATTCCCATTATACTAAATTTAATCAATTTAACATCAACTTATTATCTTTTCTTATGTTTTTATTCCCATTATACTCAAATTCATCAATTTAACATCAACTTATAATGTTTTCTTATGTTTCTGTTCACATTATATACAAATTCATCAATTAAACATTAACTTATTATGTTTTCTTATGTTGCTATTCCCATTATACAAAAATTCATCAATTAAACATAACTTAATAAGTTTTCTTATGTTGCTATTCCTATTATACTCAAATTCACCAATTAAACATCAACTTATTTAAATTTCTCATGTTTCTATTCCCATTATACTCAAATTCATCAATTTAACATCAACTTATTATGTTTTCTTATGTTTCTATTCCTATTATACTCAAATCATCAATTTAACATCAACTTATTATGTTTTCTTATGTTTCTATTCCCATTATACTAAAATTCATCAATAAAACATCAACTTATAATGTTTTCTTATGTTTCTAGCCTCATTATACTCAAATTCATCAATAAAACATCAACTTATTATGTTTTCTCATGTTTCTATTCCCATTATACTCAAATTCATCAATAAAACATCAACTTATAATGTTTTCTTATGTTTCTAGCCTCATTATACTCAAATTCATCAATAAAACATCAACTTATTATGTTTTCTCATGTTTCTATTCCCATTATACTCAAATTCATCAATTAAACATCAACTTATTGAGTTTACTTATGTTTCTATTCACATTATACGCAAATTCATCAATTAAACATCAACTTATTGAGTTTACTTATGTTTCTATTTCCATTATACTCAAATTCATCAATTTAACATCAACTTATTATGTTTTCTTATGTTTCTATTCCTATTATACTCAAATCATCAATTTAACATCAACTTATTATGTTTTCTTATGTTTCTATTCCCATTATACTAAAATTCATCAATAAAACATCAACTTATAATGTTTTCTTATGTTTCTAGCCTCATTATACTCAAATTCATCAATAAAACATCAACTTATTATGTTTTCTCATGTTTCTATTCCCATTATACTCAAATTCATCAATAAAACATCAACTTATAATGTTTTCTTATGTTTCTAGCCTCATTATACTCAAATTCATCAATAAAACATCAACTTATTATGTTTTCTCATGTTTCTATTCCCATTATACTCAAATTCATCAATTAAACATCAACTTATTGAGTTTACTTATGTTTCTATTCACATTATACGCAAATTTATCAATAAAACATCAACTTATTAAGTTGTTTTTATTTTTCTATTCCCATTATACTCAAATTCATCTATTAAACATACACTTATTATGTTTTCTTATGTTTCTATTCCTATTATACTCAAATTCATTAATTTAACATCAACTTATTAAGTTTTCTCATGTTCTGTTCACATTATACTCAAATTGATCAATTTAACATCAACTTATTAAGTTTTCTTATGTTTCTAGTTCCCTTATACTAAAATTGATCAATTTAACATCAACTTATTATGTTTTCTTATGTTTCTATTCACATTATACTAAAATTCATCAATGAAACATCAACTTATAAAGTTTTATGATGTTGCTATTCCCATTATACTCAAATTTATCAATGAAACATCAACTTATTAAGTTTTCTTATGTTGCTGTTCCAATAATACTCAAATTCATCAATTAAACATCAACTTATTATGTTTTCTTATGTTGCTATTCCCATTATACTCAAATTCATCAATTAAACATCAACTTATTAAGTTTTCTCATGTATCTATTCCCATTATACTAAAATTCATCAATTAAACATCAATCATAACACCTCTTCCCATCCCTTCTATATTATAGAGACCAATCAATAAATAGAATATCGTTGAAATTATTATATTTTTTATTTTATTCTTTATTTTTACGTTATTTTAAAATCATTGTCAGATATATAAAGGTGTTAAAACTTATAATGTGTACAATCCGAATGTATATCTTGTCTTTTTTAACCTTATATTTCAAACTTATTCATGCTCTGTTTGAACGGACATAGAGCTCCCTGATCCGAATACCTATCGAAAATAATCGAACCTGCAAACTATATATATATATGTATATATATATGTATATATATATATATATATATATATATATATATATACTTTTTATTCAAAATTAATTTTATAATTATAGTTTAAAAGATATATCCTGAGGGATGGTATCCAATGATATCATGGAAATTCTAAAACGATATTAGATTTTCAGTATTGTTATTAGTGCATGAATAAATATATGCATGTATATATATATATATATATATATATATATATATATATATATAAATGTAAAGTTGGGTTGTTCGTTTCCCATGGAAATATACTTCCACTATACCATTACCACTGAATTTTTTTTATAGCAAATCCTTACATCCGAGCTATGTTTTTATGTTATTAACATAATTTTTACTTTACACATAAAAAACACTTTTTATTACAATTCGTTTGCACTTCCGGTTTACAATCCGTTTCTGCGAACCTGCATGTCCAACTTCACTTCCGGATTTACCTTCCTCCTCCCGCTGTCACGTATCTACTTCATACGTAAAAAGTGTTTTCCTTATTCGTTGTTTGTTTCCCTAAACAAACGTTTACACTAATACTTACCTAACAAACGTGCGTTAATTTCATTTCCTCTCTACTTCGATGTTTTTAAAACCTGCTTCCTTCCTCATTTTCTTCCCTTTAATCATGCTTCATCTCTAAAAAAACAACACTACTTGCATTTCTTACACAACCCTTACTCGCGCGTTATAATTGATTGTTTATTTTAAAACCAGTTATCTTTATAAAATTATTCATTCCTACTGTTTTATTTTTACAGGTAAGATTTAATACATAAACCACGTGCTTTAAGTTCATTTCGCATCTACTCATTATTTTGACTTTAACCATGCTTCCTCTCTAAAAAAACTCAACGTGCGTTAATTTCATTTCCTCTTTACTTCGATGTTTTTAAAACCTGCTTCCTTCATCATTTTCTTCCCTTTAATCATGCTTCATCTCTAAAAAAAAACAGCACTACTTGCATTTCTTACACAACCCTTACTCGCGCGTTATAATTGATTGTTTATTTTAAAACCAATTACCTTTATAAAATTATTCATTCCTACTGTTTCATTTTTACAGGTAGGATTTAATACATAACCCACGTGCTTTAATTTCATTTCGCATTTACTTATTTTTTAGACTTTAACCATCTTTCAGGTACGATTTAATACTTAACAGACGTGCTTTAATTTCATTTCGTATCTACTTCGTTGTTTTTTAAACCTGCCTTCTTCCTCATTTTCTTACTTTTAACATGCTTCATCTATAAAAAGAAAACATACTTGCATTTCTTCGACAACCCTGAAGCAGGTTATAATTGATTTTTTTTTTAATCCATTTACCTTCATACAATTATTCTTTCCTACTGTTACATTTATACAGGTAAACATGCCTCCCCGAAGATCAAACTTAGGTCGTCATACTCGCCGTGCAGAAACAAGGCGTCGATTACTTGCAAATCAAACTCATGAACAACTGGCATCTGCAAACCAACAAGCTAGACAAAGGATGATTCAAGTACGTGCGAATGAATCAGCACAGCGACGTGCAGCCAGACTTGAAGAGGAACGGTTGCGGGTACAACAATCCCGTCAGGCATCTTCAGATCTGCTTCGTTCACAACGTAACGAACGCGAGAGGCTGAGACTAGCAGATCGGCGTCAAACAAGGCTCCATGCTCAACAATCCCTGGATTGGGATCGCCTAGCATTTCATTACAACCCTCATGAGGATTATAGTTTAAGCCACCATGTTCACATAGGCACTATAACTGAAGTGTGTCCCTATTGCAAAGCTCTGAAATTTAAGGGAGAAACTAAAGGATTGTGTTGTGCCGCAGGGAAAATTAAACTACCTCGACTGGCAGATCCACCAGAACCATTAAAAACCGGACAATCTCTTCATCTACACTGAAACCAGAACCACTAAGAATATTGTGTATCCACAAGTATTGGAAAATTAAACCATTCATATTAAATGGCAACTTAAGGAACTAGATCAAAATGAACTCCAAAAGGCCACCTCTTCATTTCAACTAACAGCCACAGCAACGCGTGGCCGGGTACAGCTAGTATATATATATATATATATATATATATGTATATATATATATATATATATATATGCCAACATACACATATATGTAAACATATATATATATATATATGTGTGTGTATGTGTGTACAATAACGTATATTTGCATATATATAAATATATGTATATACATATATATATATGGGTGTATATAGTGACTATATATATATATATATATATATATATATATATATATATATATATATATATATATATATATATATATGAGTGCATTTGAACACACTGTTTTTGCAAAAGAAATGTTAACATTATAATTTTCTGTTCGTTTTTGGAATGGGTGAGATATGCATTTTATACATGAATGCGTATATATATATATATATATATATATATATATATATATATATGTACGCATTTGGAAGACTTGGGACTATAAATTTTTTTTTTATTAATATAGTTTTAATGGTTGAGAAACTTCCGAGACTATATATATATATATATATATATATATATATATATATATATATATATATATATATATATATATATATATATATATAGAAATTGGTAGTTTGCTGTAAGCATTGCTGGGAGTAATAATAAGAGTTTTTAAAAAGCTTTAAGGCAATGCGAAGATCCGGGTTGCTGGAAGCTGTGAAGAACAAAAACAGAACAAAACCGAAATAAGTCGGATATAGATCGAAAGGTTTGTTTATTTTTCTAGACAGCAAGGGTGTTAGTTTGTAATGTCCGGATTGTCAAGAATCAATTTGATATTTCGAGAGATTTTTTTTTTTTTTTTTTTCTTCTTCCTCTCCTTGTCAAAAATAAAGAAAAGAAAAATCCCGGGTACCGAGAAAATGCCAGGAGCGCTGGGGGGTTAAACCGGAAGTGTTCAGAGTAAAGTATTCAGAGGAAAACTAAATAGATTCATTTTATTTATTTATTTTTTTTTTTTTGTTAAATATATATATATATATATACACCCATATATATATGTAATTGTCTGTTGTTTCTATTTATTTAATTTTTATTTTTATTTATATGTTTACTATTATTGTTATTTGTTTTTTTTTTTTTTTTTTTTTTTTTTTCCGTATATAAAACGTAGTTATTACTTATAGTATATATGTTTGTCAACAGGCTGATTCCGGCATTAGATTTTAAATGTGTGTTGATAGCTAATTATTTGTTGTCGGTGCAGTATATTAAAATTTAGTTATGTCTGGTTAAGTTTAATCCTTATTTATTGGTTTTAATTTATCTCTTAAATGCCTATTGTTTTAGTTATGGAAAGTTTGCTGGTTAAGGGGAGACAAATCTCTTATTTTTGGTATTCTGTTATTCTGTTAATTGGCTTTGTATGTTGAATTTATTTAACTAAAGTAATGGTCTATTCTTAGTATAACGGATATGATTTGTGCAAATAGTGTTTACTATGGGGGGGGGGGTTATTATCTGGGGATGGGTTCGGGGGGGGGGGGGTAGGTTATATGATGAAGGTAGAATTTAATTCATGTCTTTGATTCAAAAATGGGCTAAGTTTGGAAATGAGAATAGCTTCCATCAGTCTTAGGTCGCCTAGGTTCCTGGCTAGGGAGCATGGTTCTTGGGTGCGTGTAGTGCGTTTTTTGGAAAGGTGTTGGCGTAAGGTGGTGCCGGACCCACACCGGCACCACCTTACGCCAACACCTTTCCAAAAAACGCACTACACGCACCCAAGAACCATGCTCCCTAGCCAATTGTCCCATTCCTACCACTGGACTATGCCACCGCACTAACTGTGTATACAATATATCATGCACTATTTGTAACCACTCCTATATTGGATATACTACAAGACAATTACACCAACGTATAAAAGAACACATGAATACAAATATATCTTCCTTCTTCAAACATACTTCCTCATGCAATACTACACAACAAGACATAAAAGTTTCCATTTTAGCCTCGACCAGGAACCTAGGCGACCTAAGACTGATGGAAGCTATTCTCATTTCCAAACTTAGCCCACTTTTGAATCAAAGACATGAATTAAATTCTACCTTCATCATATAACCTACCCCCCCCCCCCCCCCGAACCCATCCCCAGATAATAACCCCCCCCCATAGTAAACACTATTTGCACAAATCATATCCGTTATACTAAGAATTGACCATTACTTTAGTTAAATAAATTCAACATACAAAGCCAATTAACAGAATAACAGAATACCAAAAATAAGAGATTTGTCTCCCCTTAACCAGCAAACTTTCCATAACTAAAACAATAGGCATTTAAGAGATAAATTAAAACCAACAAATAAGGATTAAACTTAACCAGACATAACTAAATTTTAATATACTGCACCGACAACAAATAATTAGCTATCAACACACATTTAAAATCTAATGCCGGAATCAGCCTGTTGACAAACATATATACTATAAGTAATAACTACGTTTTATATACGGAAAAAAAAACAAAAAACAAAAAAAAAACAAATAACAATAATAGTAAACATATAAATAAAAATAAAAATTAAATAAATAGAAACAACAGACAATTACATATATATATGGGTGTATATATATATATATATATATTTAAAAAAAAAATAAATAAATAAATAAATAAAATGAATCTATTTAGTTTTTCTCTGAATACTTTACTCTGAACACTTCCGGTTTAACCCCCCAGCGCTCCTGGCATTTTCTCGGTACCCGGGATTTTTCTTTTCTTTATTTTTGACAAGGAGAGGAAGAAAAAAAAAAAAAAAAAAATCTCTCGAAATATCAAATTGATTCTTGACAATCCGGACATTACAAACTAACACCCTTGCTGTCTAGAAAAATAAACAAACCTTTCGATCTATATCCGACTTATTTCGGTTTTGTTCTGTTTTTGTTCTTCACAGCTTCCAGCAACCCGGATCTTCGCATTGCCTTAAACCTTTTTAAAAACTCTTATTATATATATATATATATATATGTAAAGAAGTAAGGCTACCAGCATTAGTAAAAGAAAAATTTTCAACATTTATTACTATTTTGTTATTTTATAATTTTATAATTTTATATAACGCGTTTCAGGCGGTGGTCCGCTCTCATCAGATATGTACATCCATTTGAAGAAATGTCTTTCGATTTGAAAGAGTGGTGTTTCATTTGAAAATAAAACAACACTCTTTCAAATCCTCAGATATATACATTAATATGGATTTACATATCTGATGATAGCGGACCACCGCCTGAAACGCGTTATATAAAATTATAAAACGGTAAAATAACAAAATAGTAAAAAAATATTGAAAACAACTTTTACTTACTTACTCCTTTATACTTTTCTCTCGTTGGAACTGCACTTATACTGCACTACCCTCTTATATATATATTGTTACAAATGTAAGGAGAGCTATCGAGATTAAAAGTAGGAAACTGCGAAAGACATCGTTAGTATGTATACATATGTTTATATATAGAGATGGGATTCATTTTCGCATATTTATACACGACGAGATTCAAGAAAAAATTCCAGCAGCCATGTTGGAATTTGTGGGGTCATGTCTATTTTTAGCCAACAGGACCGAGAATGATATTATAATGCGACTCGAATTACGTCAGAGAAAGAGAGATAAAAAGAGAGAAAAGGAGGGAGAAGAAACAGGAAGTTAACTGCCGGCTAGGAAGGATGAGTCACCGGGTTAAGACGGACATATTTTGAGGACAACTACAGTCAGTCATTCCTAGGACATCTGTACTAAGGAGTGAACGGCCGTCGACAAGAAAAGATGTGCGACTACAGTGTCGCAGGAAAGGCAGGGACCTTTTGAAAATGGAATTATAGCCGCCCTCGGCTCGGACGAGACGACCCGCTGAACTTAAGCATATCGCTAAGTGGAGGAAAAGAAACCAACCGGGAATTGTTTTTCCTGAGGAGAAATGTATTTTAAGATACAACACAGATAAAAAAACTACATGTGCAAAGAAATATGGCTATTACGACTTGCCGGAAATATCGACTCTAAAATGGACAATGCATCCACTTGTAAGTGATAATTTGAATATCTCTTCTAGGATATTCGCCCCCAGGGCTGTTTTATATATGTATACTTTTGTGTGGAAATTAATCCTGCTGCTATAGGGCTAAGATAGACAATCACCCCCTCTTAAGACTATACTTTTGTTTTCATGTTTTCTTTTGTTTTGTTTTTATAGATACCCTCCCCCTTTTTTTAGTATACTGTTTTATTAAATAAATGAATACAAATTTAATCCTAATGTCTTTTGTCGTTTCTTCGCATCTTCTGTTTTGTTTCCTGACGGTATCTTATATAGGAGAAATCCCCATCCCATATCATTTAAAACGTTTTATTTGAACCCTGGGATATACGAGCCACTCCGGACGACATTTTTAAAAACTTTTTTTAAAACTTTTTTTTTTATCATTGTCTTTCGGTGGTCCCGACCGGCGGCATTCGTGACAATATATATATATATATATATATATATATATATATGTATTTCCATCTGACGTCGATCACCATATACATATATAACGGATGTGTCAATGTGACTTTGACGGAAGTACGTGAAGAAAAAATTCAGATATGATGCAGGCATTGATAAATATGAAATATCTCACCTATTATAAAAACGAACAGAAAATTATGATGATAACAGTCCTTTTGCAAAATAAGTGTGTTCAAAACAAGCAACAGATTATTTTTTAATTTTTCACAAACACATTACAATAAATTATTGATGCTATCTTGAAAACATTCGACGGCTTCTTTGCTCACAGGAAATGTTCTTTTTAAGAAGTAGAATAGACAGTAAATCATACCGATTTATTCACAAACAGTTCAATTGGTGTTTATGTTCCTAACGACTTTCAAAATTCATTATCTAAAACGATCATTTTAATAACAATAATAATAATAATAATAATAATAATAATAATAATAATAGTAATAATAACAATAATAATTATAATAATAACAATAATAATAATAATAAGAATAATAAGAATAATTATAATTATAATAATAAAAATATAATAATAATAATAATAATAATAACAATAATAATTATAATAATAACCATAATAATAACCATAATAATAATAATAATAATAATAATAATAGTAATAATAACAATAATAATTATAATAATAACCATAATAATAATAATAATAAGAATAATAAGAATAATTATAATTATAATAATAAAAATATAATAATAATAATAATAATAATAATAATAACAATAATAATTATAATAATAACCATAATAATAACCATAATAATAATAATAATAATAATAATAATAATAATAATAATAATAATAATAATTCTGGGACCTTGGGGAGGCTTGTTACCACTCGGGCCCCAGAGGGGACCAATGGCCCTTATCAGCGGATAATCGGTGGTAGGTGGCTGTTGCGATACCGCAAGGTCATCAGCGGTGATGAACGAAAAGAGGTGGGGCATACAGGAAGTCTGAGGAGACTTGTTGTCACTCAGACTCCAGGGAATACCACAGGTTGTTGGCAGTGGGCGATCACTGACGATGACCAGTGTGATAACTCCTAGTGAGTAAATAAAAATAATAATAATAATAATAATAATAATAATAATAATAATAATAATAATAATAATAATAATAATAATAATAATAACGATACAGTCAGACAATTAAATAACATATTATTGAAACAATGGATTAATCTTGAATGCAATTATATTAATTATTTTTCTGAAAATGTGTAGATTAGGATCGAAAATTGATATATTACACATTTTAAAAAGTAATCATAAAAATAGATTGTTCGGACTACTGTTCTTTAACTTAGACGCTATTCTTATTATACGTTTCGAGCGATATGCCCTCCGACCATGCGCATCCTTGACTCAACCGATAAAATGCTAAGTAATAATCAGTTCTAAATGATAGTCTTCTGGAGACTGAAGGTTCAATTCTAAGTGTAGGCGACGCTGTGAATAGAATTATTAAGAATTACTTATCACTTCTACCCGGTCATGGGGGACGGGATGAGAACAATCTAAATAAAGGGGTCAGTTCGAAATTATATACATATTCCTGAGTTCGACAAAAGCACATGAAGAAGCTCGGAGGTTACATCGGCCGAAACGTTTTGAGAATTACGTTTAAGATGGGAATATTTGTCTGAATAATCTAAAGACTCAAAAAGCATGAATGCTCACAAAATTTTAGAGAAAATGCTTTTTTTTTATTGTTAGATAATGGCTTGGACGCATCTATTCGAGATGGGTTTGACTTGCGCGATTATGGCGAAGTCATTCTGTCCGAGGCTACGGGTGCGTTTTCCCACGCCGGGAACGACAGCTGACGACAGCTGACGACAGCTGACGTAATCTTAGGTTGCTGAGGTCAAAGGTCAGATTGCAGCTGTGTGTTGACAACGAGAGTTGGTGCGAGATTTCGCTAGCGTGGGAACATTGAATTGGATTTTGAGTCAGTCACTGTCTAGAAGCGAGAGAGTCAAGATCGCAAAAATGTGAGATGCGATAAGATTTCCGAATGACGGAAAAATAAGAGATTAGAGCCGAATCTTCTCCGTCTCCCCCTCAAGTAATTATGATATCAACTAGTGAAATTAGTAGCGTAAATTCTCTCTCTAGGATCGACAGACTCGTTCAGGTCGACTAAGACATAACGAAATAAAGAAAAAACGGGTCTTTGAAACAAAAAGATAGTCTTGTTGTAAGTTAAGTTGGATTTTCAGCTAGCGAGGACAGCAGCCCGTTAGGGACGAAGACAACAGCTTGCGGGAACATGGAACGTCGGACAGCAGTCGTCAGCAAATTGTGGCAGGCAGAGTCAACAGAAGAGGGAGCGCAAATAGTCACGCAGCGACAGAAGCAGACGAAGGCGACAGTGGTTTGCAGGCAGAAGGGTTATGCGGGTGTTGGCGACCAGAGACTGAGAAGCACACCATAGTCAGTATACGAAAGGTTAGTGCAAGCAGTTGAAAAACACGGAACTAAAATACGGCATATCAAACCACACAATGTAACATTGATGATTTGGTGCAGGTCTGTCCAGTCTCCCCATCATGGGGAGGGGAGGGGAGATACGGCTGGGTTACACGACACACAACGTAAAAGGGTCCAAATAAAATTAGGTAAGCGAACTCTTTTTTTTAATGAGAAGTAAGAAAGAAAAGAAAAATAATAATTTGAACAATGAAATTTCTTAACACACACACACACGTACAATCAAAAATTGAAAAAAAAGAAAAGAAAAGATAAAGATTGTTATAAAAAGAGTAAAAAAAAGAAAGAAAAGAAACAAAAATATATACATTATTACACGTAATAGTAACGATACACACACACACACGCAGGTGTGAACTCTACAGAAGAAGAAACGATAGACCTTTTGATAAACTTTATTTTTTTGTTTTACTGGCTTGCTTTTTTTAGCAATTGATTGATGAGTATTGTCCTTGAGAGGGGGAGGGGAGAGATTTTTTATATGTTTTGTATTTTGCTGTTTTGATTTTGTTTTTGCCGATAACCTGAGCGAGTTCTGTTGAATTTATTTTTTCTTGGTGTTGTTTGGGAGAGAGAGAGAGTAGAGAAATGTTTTTGTTATATTTAAGGAGAGAGGGAGACGCTATAAATTTTTTTCTCCCAGTGTTTCTTACGTAGCCAAAGAAAAAAAGAGATTTGGTTGCGTGGGTTAAATTGAAGTTTAATTAAGAACAAAAAATAACACTCTTCGTGAATAAAACCAGATGAGACTGTAACTGCAATGAAAACTCATCCATTATTACAGGATTATGATACAAAAGAAACTGTTACTTTCATTGAAGAAGTTTTGAAATTTTGGAAAATAGTGAGTGTAAAAGATATTCATGGAAGTGTCAAGACAAATGATCCACTGAAAAGAGTATCATCAGATCGAAAGGATGGAAATTTGACATTTCTTGCAAATTTTGGATGTATGGCAAAACAAATGAGGGGAAAGCAAGGAAAGAGAATACAATCCTTAACAAGAGACACTAGTATGGCTATCGAGCATACATGTAATGGTTTAATTGATGTTTGCAGACATTTACTTGACAGTGGGTTCAATTTTGTCATTCTTGGAGAATTTACCACTGACTATCATGAAACTGAATTTTGTAAATTAAGACAAGGTTTTGGTAGTACTTATTTTATTACCGTACAAAATGTTATTCAGAAATTCCATATTCATTAAACAAAATTACTTCGGTTGAAAGTTGATGTTAGAGAGTATAGCCATGATCCAGGCCATACTTGCTCAAAATGCGGATATCTGTTGGATGAATTGGCGTGCCAAACAGTTGATCACCTGCCAGACCTAGAAACTGGTATCCCCAAAGATATAAAACTGTCGCTTTTTTATATAGCAGGATATATCACACGAAAAGATTATCTTACAGAGGAGAAAATATTCAATGATACTGCTTTTTATCATGAGTATGGAAGTTTTTTGAAAGAAATAGATCGTGGTGATTTAAAAGTTCCACTGGATACCACTATTCAGTGGGTGTTTTTTCTGTTTCATAATGTTCAATGCTGTCAAATCAAAGGTTTGCAGAAATTCTTTAACAAAAGTTTTCATGTTGGTGTCTGAAATGTATCATTTCAATACAGAGAGAGTGCATGGAATTATATTATCACATATATTTTTCAAGAATTATTGTTTGTTTCAGTGCCCCAAGTCAAGTAAAGAACCAGCACTAAAGGTTTTGAAATTATCTTGAAATTTTAGCAGTCTGATCAATTATAAATAATTATTGATCTGTAAGAACAGAGGAACTAATTATTTCTGCAAGAGCCTGGTGTAAAATACATGTTGAAGTCAAAATAGTTTTCTTATTGAATTAATCTGTTTGTTCATTTTGCAGTAAAAGTATTGATTTTGAAGCTTTTATTTCTAAATTTTCATCAGTAAAAATGTTTGTTTTGCTTTATGATCAGTGAAAAATAATTGATCAGTAGAAACAAAGGACCCGTTGATTCTGTGATATGGTGCAAATATATATGTCAAAGCTTTTTTCTGATTTATTGTAAAAGGCAAACTCACTTTCTTTTTAAATACAGGAGTTTGTTGTTTGTGCTTTATAATCAGTTAGAAAAGGTAATAGATCATTAGAAACACAAGACTCACTGTTTCTGCAATACCATTGTGTACAAACTTTCTGAAGAATAAAATGATTTTTTCAGTTTTTGAGTTTTTCATTCATGGTGGAGCATGGGGATCCGGGGAGCGCTTTTTCTCTTTTCTATACCGTAAAAAGAAAGAACACTCTTTGGGGTGGATTCTTGATGATAACAAGTCATTAGTGAGACATAAAAATAAGAAGTTTTAATTACTACTTTCAGATTTTGAGGTGAAGAACTTTCCTAAGAAATTTTTGTAAGTAGTGTCCTCCTTATTTTGCCACAACATTCTGGTTATCGTAACTCATTGCTGTGAACCCTGTCCATTTTATAGGATAACCTATAGATTATTAATTAAATCTTCTATTTAATCTATGGACATTGTATCATTACATTTCATCTTCCATTTCAGTGAATCTGTTTATTTTTTCTAATTCCATCTTCCATTTCAGTGAATTTGTTTGCTTAGATTAATCGACTACGAGACCACACTAGAGATTTGGATGCTGAAATTTTAGTTTGAACTTTATTTTTGGATTATTTTATGATGTGAAATGAAGACTATAGCCAAAATGTTGTGTTGAAAACAATCAAAATGAGGATAGTTTAAGTTTTTAGTTAGTAAAACACATATCACATTTGAAAAAAAACTGTTTCTCTGCTTGATATCATCAACTGGTGTGGATCCTTTTTTTCTTTTTAACCACAATATACAAGTAATGATCTTTTGACATAAGTACAAATTCTCTAAAAAAAATCCAACATTGAAATTAAAAATTCTTCATTGAAATATGCATTTGCCTTTGTTTATTCAAAATTACCTGTCTCTTCATTCAATAATTGTAAAATTTATCAATTAGCTCATTATGGTTCTTATTATTTGGTATGTAAAACACATAAAAACATCAAACTAATCTCACAGAGGAATTTTACCTTTGTTTGCAACTTCTATATCGAATATTTAAGAAAATTCACATGACCCACAGTAAAAGACTCCAGTTGCACGATTGCCTGGCCTGTAGCAGGGATAGCCATGGTTTACACTCAATATTAAAAACATACAATCATCATAGTATGGGTAGACGATATATTAATCGCAACAAGGTGTAACGAAAATATGACAAACACAAAAACTATCCTGAAAGAAAAAGTTAAAATGACTGACCAAGGCAAAATCAAATATTTTTAGGCATAGAATTTAAATATGAAAATAAAACAATATACATGCATCAAAAACGATATTTCCAAAGTGTATTGGAAAGAGTTGGAATGAAAGACTGTAAGCCAAAATACACACCTAGTGACAGCAATATTAATAAAATATGCAGTGAAAATAATAAATTAGCGTACGAAAAACTATACAGAGAAATAGTCGGAAGCTTAATATATGCAATGACAGCCACAAGACCAGATCTATGTTTTATAGTAACAAAATTGTCCCAATATATGAAAAAAACATATGAAAATCACATGCTATTAGCTAAACATGCACTTAGGTATATTAAGGCCACAATTAATCAACAGTTAATATTTAACTCCACTACAAATAGTTTGCACATCGTAGGTTTTTGCGACGCTGATTGGGAAAACTCGCAAGATAGTTTAACGGGATATGGATTTAAAATCTCAGACGATGGACCACTGATTTCGTGAAAAACGCGAAAGCAACCGACGGTGGCATTGTCAACTTGCGAAACCGAATACATAACATTAAGCGATGCAATGCAGGAGGGACAATATTTAAAAAACACTCATGAAAAATGTATTAAACGTGAAAATTGATACATTTTCCTTATATTGTGACAATCAGAGTGGCATTACCCTAGCAAAAAATCCCGTAAATCACCAAAGATCAAAATACATAGATATCAGATTCCACTTCGTTAGAGACGAGATACAGAATAATACTCTAAAGTTAATTCACGTTGCAAGTGAAGAAAACATAGCCGATATATTTACTAAACCAGCAAATAGATCTAGAAATGAAAAATTCAGACATTTACTGATGGGACTCTGAAGGACATTCTCTAAAATGATAAATGAAAAAAATAATAAAAAGTTTAAAGTCCATAAATGTGAAAAGTATTACAAATAGAACTTTTTTGAAAGCTATCGATAACACAAGTGTATCAAAAGAAAGAAAAAAAAGAAAAACCTGTATTAATATACATGTTTTTAAAGCCTATAAATGTAAACAAGTTTTTTTTCTTTCAAAACAAACAAACAAAAAAAAGAAAAGTTTAATAAAGTGACAAGATTTTGTCTAACAAAAAGGAGAAGGACAATGACCCCTGTTGAAATATAAAACAATAATGAACATTTGAATATATTTCAGTTGATGGGAGGGTGTGTTGAATTTAGTCAACTGAATATAGTCCCACCTGATCGAGTAGTGAATTTGTGTCATAAAGGTTTTGTTGCAGACACAACGGACGGCGAGGTTCACGGCAGAAAGAAAGAAGAACTAACTCAACCACTAGACGACACCGAGACGATACCCGTCCACGCGACGAGGAAAGAAGTAAATGTACAAGAAATTAAAATGTATGCAACATATACATCTTTAATGTTAAAAATGACCAGTTGTTTAAGAACTGCCACGGCCCATTACGGGACAGGTATACAAAGCGAGATCTGACACGGCCTATTCCGGGATCGTATACAACACTTGTAATCAAAAGTTTTTTACTCAAAAGTTTTTTAATAAAAAGCTTGTAATAAAAAGCTTGTAATAAAAACCTTGTAACAAAAAACTTAGAATATAAAGCTCGTCATTAAAGGTGTTTAATAAAAAGCTTGTAATAAAAAGCTTGTAATAAAAGATTGTAATAAAAAGCTTGTAATGAAAAGCTCGTCATAAAAATCTTGTAATAAAAACCTTGTAATAAAAACCTTGTAATTAATAGCTTGTAATAAAAAGCTCGTCATAAAAAAAATGTAATAAAAACCTTGTAATAAAAACCTTGTAATTAAAAGCTTGTAATAAAAAGCTTGTAATAAAAAGCTTTTAATAAAACAACTCGTCATAAAAAGTTGTAATAAAAACCTTGTAATAAAAAGCTTGTAATAAAAAGCTTGTAATAAAAAGCTTGTAATAAATACCTTGTAACAAAACACTTAGAATATAAAGCTCGTCATTAAAAGTGTTTAATAAAAAGCTTGTAATAAAAAGCTTGTAATAAAAGCTTGTAATGAAAAGCTTGTAATGAAAAGCTTGTAATGAAAAGCTCTTCATAAAAAGCTTGTAATAAAAATCTTGTAATAAAAACCTTGTAATTAAAAGCTTGTAATTAAAAGCTTGTAATAAAAATCTCGTCATAAAAAGTTTGTAATAAAAATCTTGTAATTAAAAGCCTGTAATAAAAAGCTTGTAATAAAAAGCTTGTAATTAATAGCTTGTAATAAAAAGCTTGTAATAAAAAGCTTGTAATAAAAAGCTCGTAATACAAGCGTGTAATAAAAGCTTGTAATACACACCTTGTAATAAAAAGCTTGTAATAAAAAGCTTGTAATAAAAAGCTTGTAATAAAAAGCTTGTAATAAAAACCTTGTAACAAAAAAACTTAGAATATAAAGCTCGTCATTAAAAGTGTTTAATAAAAAGCTTGTAATAAAAAGCTTGTAATAAAAGCTTGTAATAAAAAGCTTGTAATGAAAAGCTTGTAATGAAAAGCTCGTCATAAAAATCTTGTAATAAAAAGCTTGTAATAAAAACCTTGTAATAAAAGCTTGTAATAAAAAGCGTGTAATAAAAAGCTTGTAATGAAAAACTTGTAATTAATAGGTTGTAATAAATACCTTGTAATAAAAAGCGTTTACTAAACAGCTTATAATAAAAAGCTTGTAATAAAACGCTTGTAATAAAAAGCTCGTCATAAAAAGCATGCAATAAAAATCTTGTAATAAAAAGCTCGTCATAAAAAGCTTGTAATAAAAATCTTGTAATAAAAAGCTCGTCATAAAAAGAATGTAATAACAAGCTCGTCATAAAAAGCTCGTAATAAAAAGCTTGTCATAAAAAGTTTGTAATAAAAATCTTGTAATAAAAAGCTCGTCATAAAAAGCTTTTAATAAATAGCTTGTAATAAAAATCTTGTAATAAAAAGCTCGTCATAAAAAGAATGTAATAAAAAGCTTGTAATAAAACGCTTGTAATAAAAAGCTCGTCATAAAAAGCTGGTCATAAAATATTTGTAATAAAAATCTTGTAATAAAAAGCTCGTCATAAAAAGCTTGTAATAAAAATCCTGTAATAAAAAGCTCGTCATGAAAAGAATGTAATAAAAAGCTTGTAATAAAAAACTTGTCATAAAAAGCTCGTCATAAAAAGCTCGTAATAAAAAGCTTGTCATAAAAAGTTTGTAATAAAAATCTTGTAATAAAAAGCTCGTCATAAAAAGCTTGTAATAAAAAGCTTGTAATAAAAATCTTGTAATAAAAAGCTCGTCATAAAAAGAATGTAATAAAAAGCTTGTAATAAAACCCTTGTAATAAAAAGCTCGTCATAAAAAGCTCGTCATAAAAAGCTCGTAATAAAAAGCTTGTCATAAAAAGTTTGTAATAAAAAGCTTGTAATAAAAAGCTCGTCATAAAAAGCTTGTAATAAAAATCTTGTAATAAAAAGCTCGTCATAAAAAGAATGTAATAAAAAGCTTGTAATAAAAAGCTTGTAATAAAAAGCTTGTAATAAATACCTTGTAACAAAAAACTTAGAATATAAAGCTCGTCATTAAAAGTGTTTAATAAAAAGCTTGTAATAAAAAGCTTGTAATAAAAGCTTGTAATGAAAAGCTTGTAATGAAAAGCTCTTCATAAAAAGCTTGTAATAAAAATCTTGTAATAAAAACCTTGTAATTAAAAGCTTGTAATTAAAAGCTTGTAATAAAAATCTCGTCATAAAAAGTTTGTAATAAAAATCTTGTAATTAAAACCTTGTAATAAAAGCTTGTAATAAAAAGCGTGTAATAAAAAGCTTGTAATGAAAAACTTGTAATTAATAGGTTGTAATAAATACCTTGTAATAAAAAGCGTTTACTAAACAGCTTATAATAAAAAGCTTGTAATAAAACGCTTGTAATAAAAAGCTCGTCATAAAAAGCATGCAATAAAAATCTTGTAATAAAAAGCTCGTCATAAAAAGCTTGTAATAAAAATCTTGTAATAAAAAGCTCGTCATAAAAAGAATGTAATAACAAGCTCGTCATAAAAAGCTCGTAATAAAAAGCTTGTCATAAAAAGTTTGTAATAAAAATCTTGTAATAAAAAGCTCGTCATAAAAAGCTTTTAATAAATAGCTTGTAATAAAAATCTTGTAATAAAAAGCTCGTCATAAAAAGAATGTAATAAAAAGCTTGTAATAAAACGCTTGTAATAAAAAGCTCGTCATAAAAAGCTGGTCATAAAATATTTGTAATAAAAATCTTGTAATAAAAAGCTCGTCATAAAAAGCTTGTAATAAAAATCCTGTAATAAAAAGCTCGTCATGAAAAGAATGTAATAAAAAGCTTGTAATAAAAAGCTTGTCATAAAAAGCTCGTAATAAAAAGCTTGTCATAAAAAGTTTGTAATACAAATCTTGTAATAAAAAGCTCGTCATAAAAAGCTTGTAATAAAAAGCTTGTAATAAAAATCTTGTAATAAAAAGCTCGTCATAAAAAGAATGTAATAAAAAGCTTGTAATAAAACGCTTGTAATAAAAAGCTCGTCATAAATAGCTCGTCATAAAAAGCTCGTAATAAAAAGCTTGTCATAAAAAGTTTGTAATAAAAAGCTTGTAATAAAAAGCTCGTCATAAAAAGCTTGTAATAAAAATCTTGTAATAAAAAGCTCGTCATAAAAAGAATGTAATAAAAAGCTTGTAATACAAAGCTTGTAATAAAAAGCTTGTTATTAATAGCTCGTCATAAAAAGCTTGTAATAAAAAGCTTGTAATAAAAAGCTCGTCATAAAAAGCTTGTAATAAAAATCTTGTAATAATAAGCTCGTCATAAAAAGAATGTAATAAAAAGCTTGTAATAAAAAGCTCGTCATAAAAAGCTTGTAATAAAAAGCTTGTAATAAAACGCTTGTAATAAAAAGCTCGTCATAAAAAGCTCGTAATAAAAAGCTTGTCATAAAAAGTTTGTAATAAAAATCTAGTAATAAAAAGCTCGTCATAAAAAGCTTGTAATAAAAAGAATGTAATAAAAAGCTTGTACTAAAACGCTTGTAATAAAAAGCTCGTCATAAAAAGCTCGTAATAAAAAGCTTGTTATAAAAAACTTGTAATAAAAATCTTGTAATAAAAAGCTCGTCATAAAAAGCTTGTAATAAAAAGCTTGTAATAAAAATCTTGTAATAAAAAGCTCGTCATAAAAAGAATGTAATAAAAAGCTTGTAATAAAACGCTTGTAATAAAAAGCTCGTCATAAAAAGCTCGTAATAAAAAGCTTGTCATAAAAAGTTTGTAATACAAATCTTGTAATAAAAAGCTCGTCATAAAAAGCTTGTAATAAAAAGCTTGTAATAAAAAGCTCGTCATAAAACGCTTGTAATAAAAAGCTCGTCATAGAAAGCTTGTAATAAAAAGCTTGTCATAAAAAGTTTGTAATAAAAATCTTGTAATAAAAAGCTCGTCATAAAAAGCTTGTAATAAAAAGCTTGTAAATAAAATCTTGTAATAAAAAGCTCGTCATAAAAAGAATGTAATAAAAAGCTTGTAATAAAACGCTTGTAATAAAAAGCTCGTCATAAAAAGCTCGTAATAAAAAGCTTGTCATAAAAAGTTTGTAATAAAAATCTTGTAATAAAAAGCTCGTCATAAAAAGCTTGTAATAAAAATCTTGTAATAAAAAGCTCGTCATAAAAAGAATGTAATAAAAAGCTTGTAATAAAAAGCTTGTAATAAAAAGCTTGTAATAAAAAGCTTGTAATTAATAGCTCGTCATAAAAAGCTTGTAATAAAAATCTTGTAATAAAAAGCTCGTCATAAAAAGCTGGTAATAAAAATCTTGTAATAAAAAGCTCGTCATAAAAAGAATGTAATAAAAAGCTTGTAATAAAAAGCTTGTAATAAAAAGCTTGTTATTAATAGCTCGTCATAAAAAGCTTGTAATAAAAAGCTTGTAATAAAAAGCTCGTCATAAAAAGCTTGTAATAAAAATCTTGTAATAAAAAGCTCGTCATAAAAAGAATGTAATAAAAAGCTTGTAATAAAAAGCTCGTCATAAAAAGCTTGTAATAAAAAGCTTGTAATAAAACGCTTGTAATAAAAAGCTCGTCATAAAAAGCTCGTAATAAAAAGCTTGTCATAAAAAGTTTGTAATAAAAATCTTGTAATAAAAAGCTCGTCATAAAAAGCTTGTAATAAAAATCTTGTAATAAAAAGCTCGTCATAAAAAGAATGTAATAAAAAGCTCGTAATAAAAAGCTTCTAATAAAAAGCTTGTAATGAAAAACTTGTAATTAATAGGTTGTAATAAATACCTTGTAATAAAAAGCGTTTACTAAAAAGCTTATAATAAAAAGCTCTAAAAAAAACGATTGTAATAAAAAGCTCGTCATAAAAAGCATGTAATAAAAATCTTGTAATAAAAAGCTCGTCATAAAAAGCTTGTAATAAAAATCCTGTAATAAAAAGCTCGTCATGAAAAGAATGTAATAAAAAGCTTGTAATAAAAAGCTTGTCATAAAAAGCTCGTCATAAAAAGCTCGTAATAAAAAGCTTGTCATAAAAGTTTGTAATAAAAATCTTGTAATAAAAAGCTCGTCATAAAAAGCTTGTAATAAAAAGCTTGTAATAAAAAGAATGTAATAAAAAGCTTGTAATAAAACGCTTGTAATAAAAAGCTCGTCATAAAAAGCTCGTAATAAAAAGCTTGTTATAAAAAACTTGTAATAAAAATCTTGTAATAAAAAGCTCGTCATAAAAAGCTTGTAATAAAAAGCTTGTAATAAAAATCTTGTAATAAAAAGCTCGTCATAAAAAGAATGTAATAAAAAGCTTGTAATAAAACGCTTGTAATAAAAAGCTCGTCATAAAAAGCTCGTAATAAAAAGCTTGTCATAAAAAGTTTGTAATACAAATCTTGTAATAAAAAGCTCGTCATAAAAAGCTTGTAATAAAAAGCTTGTAATAAAAAGCTCGTCATAAAACGCTTGTAATAAAAAGCTCGTCATAAAAAGCTTGTAATAAAAAGTTTGTCATAAAAAGTTTGTAATAAAAATCTTGTAATAAAAAGCTCGTCATAAAAAGCTTGTAATAAAAAGCTTGTAAATAAAATCTTGTAATAAAAAGCTCGTCATAAAAAGAATGTAATAAAAAGCTTGTAATAAAACGCTTGTAATAAAAAGCTCGTCATAAAAAGCTCGTAATAAAATCTTGTCATAAAAAGTTTGTAATAAAAATCTTGTAATAAAAAGCTCGTCATAAAAAGCTTGTAATAAAAAGCTTGTAATAAAAAGCTCGTCATAAAACGCTTGTAATAAAAAGCTCGTCATAAAAAGCTTGTAATAAAAAGCTTGTCATAAAAAGTTTGTAATAAAAATCTTGTAATAAAAAGCTCGTCATAAAAAGCTTGTAATAAAAAGCTTGTAAATAAAATCTTGTAATAAAAAGCTCGTCATAAAAAGAATGTAATAAAAAGCTTGTAATAAAACGCTTGTAATAAAAAGCTCGTCATAAAAAGCTCGTAATAAAAAGCTTGTCATAAAAAGTTTGTAATAAAAATCTTGTAATAAAAAGCTCGTCATAAAAAGCTTGTAATAAAAATCTTGTAATAAAAAGCTCGTCATAAAAAGAATGTAATAAAAAGCTTGTAATAAAAAGCTTGTAATAAAAAGCTTGTAATAAAAAGCTTGTAATTAATAGCTCGTCATAAAAAGCTTGTAATAAAAATCTTGTAATAAAAAGCTCGTCATAAAAAGCTGGTAATAAAAATCTTGTAATAAAAAGCTCGTCATAAAAAGAATGTAATAAAAAGCTTGTAATAAAAAGCTTGTAATAAAAAGCTTGTTATTAATAGCTCGTCATCAAAAGCTTGTAATAAAAAGCTTGTAATAAAAAGCTCGTCATAAAAAGCTTGTAATAAAAATCTTGTAATAAAAAGCTCGTCATAAAAAGAATATAATAAAAAGCTTGTAATAAAAAGCTCGTCATAAAAAGCTTGTAATAAAAAGCTTGTAATTAAAAGCTTGTAATAAAACGCTTGTAATAAAAAGCTCGTCATAAAAAGCTCGTAATAAAAAGCTTGTCATAAAAAGTTTGTAATAAAAATCTTGTAATAAAAAGCTCGTCATAAAAAGCTTGTAATAAAAATCTTGTAATAAAAAGCTCGTCATAAAAAGAATGTAATAAAAAGCTCGTAATAAAAAGCTTCTAATAAAAAGCTTGTAATGAAAAACTTGTAATTAATAGGTTGTAATAAATACCTTGTAATAAAAAGCGTTTACTAAAAAGCTTATAATAAAAAGCTCTAAAAAAACGATTGTAATAAAAAGCTCGTCATAAAAAGCATGTAATAAAAATCTTGTAATAAAAAGCTCGTCATAAAAAGCTCGTCATAAAAAGCTCGTAATAAAAAGCTTGTCATAAAAGTTTGTAATAAAAATCTTGTAATAAAAAGCTCGTCATAAAAAGCTTGTAATAAAAAGCTTGTAATGAAAAGCTTGTAATAAAAATCTTGTAATAAAAAGCTTGTAATAAAACGCTTGTAATAAAAAGCTCGTCATAAAAAGCTCGTAATAAAAAGCTTGTCATAAAAAGTTTGTAATAAAAATCTTGTAATACAAAGCTCGTCATAAAAAGCTTGTAATAAAAATCTTGTAATAAAAAGCTCGTCATAAAAAGAATGTAATAAAAAGCTTGTAATAAAAAGCTTGTAATAAAAAGCTTGTAATAAAAAGCTTGTAATTAATAGCTCGTCATAAAAAGCTTGTAATAAAAATCTTGTAATAAAAAGCTCGTCATAAAAAGCTTGTAATAAAAATCTTGTAATAAAAAGCTCGTCATAAAAAGAATGTAATAAAAAGCTTGTAATAAAAAGCTCGTCATAAAAAGCTTGTAATAAAAAGCTTGTAATTAATAGCTCGTCATAAAAAGCTTGTAATAAAAATCTTGTAATAAAAAGCTCGTCATAAAAAGCTTGTAATAAAAATCTTGTAATAAAAAGCTCGTCATAAAAAGAATGTAATAAACAGCTTGTAATAAAAAGCTTGTAATAAAAAGCTTGTAATAAAAAGCTTGTAATTAATAGCTTGTAATAAAAAGCTTGTAATAAAAAGCTTGTAATTAATAGCTTGTAATAAAAAGCTTGTAATTAATAGCTTGTAATAAAAAGCTTGTAATAAAAAGCTTGTAATAAAAAGCTCGTCATAAAAAGAATGTAATAAAGAGCTTGTAATAAAAAGCTTGTAATAAAAAGCTTGTAATTAATAGCTTGTAATAAAGAGCTTGTAATAAAAAGCCTGTAATAAAAAGCTTGTAATCAAAAACTTGTAATTAATAGCTTGTAATAAAAAGCTTGTAATAAAAAGCTTGTAATAAAAAGCTTCTAATTAAAAGCTGGTAATAAAGAATGTGAGCAACCCAATTTCTTCCACGCTGCCCGGCGTTTACCATATTCAAAATTAAGAAGAGACCAAAAGTCTATTGCTTCTTATAATATATCTCTGCTTGACAAGGCTATGTTTTTAGCGAAATGATTGCATAACTTAAATACAAATATATAATATTTAAAATGAAAAAAAATCGCCTTTGATTTTAATGTTGTTATTATATTCTACATCCTCTGTCCTTTTAAGCGTATGCCTATATTTGATGCTTAATTTCTTTAAAGATACTTTAAATCATGTTAACAAACCAATTTATATATATATATATATATATATATATATATATATATATATATATGTGTGTGTGTGTGTGTGTGTGTGAGAGAGTATAACTTTTGAGATAAGTAGACTTAGAAAGGCGATCGATGCGCACTTCCAGGAAGTCGCTAAAAGCCATCGTTTCGCCAACTGAACAAAAAATTCCATCAGATAATAGAGGCAACTATTTTGATCTAATTGAGGCTTTTTTACACTTTAAGCGGCTTTTTATCACCTCATTGTCACGTGATAAAAACGCTCGAAATATCTGCGACATTATAACAGTTTTTGAAAGTATTCCTTAAAGATGAATGCAGCAAAGAAGGAAGCTCGGAAAGTGACGCAATATTTTAGATGTGTACGATTTTGTTCTCATTCTTTTTCATACAGAATATCAAAGCTTCGATGTTTTACGACTTTGTTCTCATTCTTTTTTATACAGAATATCAAAGCTTCGATGTTTTACGATTGTAGATATTTGCCAGCGTTGCACTTGAAAGAAAACGCGCAGTATTGGTTTTGGATGTATTATTTTAAAACATCTCAAGGATACAATATTTATTCGATTATACAATATATTATCGATTAAGCTCCATTTTTTTACGGATTAGAAAACTTTTGGGGTATTATTTCAGATTAACCATCTCAGCTAAATCACCCCCAAAACATGAGATCCTACTTTTTTAGGCGATTACGTGTTAACACCCTGAAAAACTTAGCGGAAAAACATAAATAAACGCACAATTACTTTAGAATTTCGAGTGGAGGATCAGTTTTTTTATATAAATTTAAAGTAAAATGATCCCACATTTCTGGCCCATTCAATTCTTTGACAAAACAATTGCCTATGGAAGATAAGATATGTACGTTATTTGGAGAAGTATTTCTACTTTTTTTTAGATGATTACGTGTTGTTTTACGATATTGCAACTCGTATACAGGGTTAGTGGTAAAAAAATAAGTTAACTGCCCTAAAATTAAGGAGATCATTTTACGTTAAATGTACGAACGTAACTAACATCTAAATAAAATAAAATAGTTTTTGTTTTGTCTTCTTTCTGCCAATTGTTCCAGAGTGTTCACGCGTCATCATCTAGATTCTAGAAAAAGTAGAATCTCGTTTTTCGGGGAGGGGGGGATTTTATCTACATTAACTTTTTTTTATTGCTTGTTGAATTTCTATGAATTTTTGTCAGTTTGTTAAGTTTGACTTACAGTAATTCCCCTGGTTTTGACATTTCCAGGGATTTTTTCACTGCCTTGTAAAATTTTAGTAAACATTTTTTCATGAGGTATGCGTTGTACACGTCGCTTACAAAAATAGCCGAGCAATGTAACAAAGTTAAATGTAATTAAGAATCTATAATATGTCTTAATTAAATTAAGTTATGTTTGTTATTACTTACTATTTAAACTCGCACTAAAACAAAAGTTTAGTTCACATTTTGTAAATACCTCGACGCAAAATGAGATATTTCACGAGTATTTCCTCATTACTCTCGATGATTTCTGTTTTTCAAGCCAATTTCACATCATGATATCGCTTGATTACCAAAGCCTTTTTTTAAGGGAAAAAACAAAAATCAATTTAGTATTTTAGTTTGCTGTGTAACTTATAATTTCTGTTTTTCAAGCCAATTTCACATCATGATATCGCTTGATTACCAAAGCCTTTTTTAAGGGAAAAAACAAAAATCAATTTAGTATTTTAGTTTGCTGTGTAACTTATAATTTCTGTTTTTCAAGCCAATTTCACATTATGATATCGCTTGATTACCAAAGCCTTTTTTAAGGGGAAAAATCAATTTAGTATTTTAGTTTTCTGTGTAACTTATAACGTAATGTATCTCTCGTTCTAAATTCCAAAATGGCGTTTCCTTCAAGATTTATCCACGAAATTAGTTTAATATCTATAAAAAAGAAAACAAACAATTATAAATTATTAATACTCGTAATATATTTATTAAAATGAGTTTTTAAAAAATCAACATGTTAATCATCCATCTGATTCACTTTATGAAGATCGGTTATTTTATATATAAAAATTGAATGGGTTTAAATATAAAAAAGAAGACATTATTTCCTAATAATTCAATTTTTGCATACAGATACAGTCAAGCTCCACATAGACGACCTATTTTTCTTTGGCTCACGAATTGTCCAAGTTATCTCTTATAGTGGATGACGTCATCCTTTTTTTCTTCATCATTTATGACCTCCTAAAATATCTTCCTGATTTCTTCAACCTGTTATAGTGTATGACCTCATACATTTATGACGGCATCAAGGATGTTCTCGATGTAGTCCACTTGTTTTTGTAGATGACGTCACCCAGTGTGCACAAAAACAAACATACAAGATAACAAGAAAGCAAGTTTTATCAGTTTATTAGACCCCCGAAGGGTCACGGGTTGTCTACAGAGAGGATCATTTTCTCTCTCTCTCTCTCTCACTCTCCCTCTGCCTCTCTCTCATTCACTCTGACCGGTTATCTAATATTTGTTTTAATAGATGCCGGCTTTCTTTCATGACGCCCTCATTTTGACGCCCTAAACTGTGGACGGGAACAAGATACGATAACAAAGAAGCAAGATCTACATGGTAGTATGTTGAAATATAGATTATCTGAAATAAGATGTATAAAAATGCGCGTAGAATTGTGACGTTATTGTTATGCTTTTTGGTAATACGATTTATTTTGTTCTCAAAACACGCCTTAGTATCCAATATCCCTTCTTCATTGGAGCCAAATCTCTTTCCCTGGGGTATTCCTTTGGGGTATGAAAACAACCAGTAGTCGCTGGGGACAAATCTTGAGACTAGGGTGGCTTTGGAAGCAATTCGAAGTGAAATTCATGTAGTTTTTCCATCATTGCAATCGACTTGCGACACGGTGCATTGACTGTGTGAACAGGCACTTTTTTTCTTCTTCATTTGTGGGGATTTGTGGCCATTTTGAGGGCGAGTTCGTCCTTCAAACGTCCCAGTAATGCTATATACTATTGGGCATTGATGATTCTTTCTTTCCCAAAGTAATCGTATTAACAAAATACCTTGCCTATTTCAAAATACAAAGGGAAAAACCTTGCTTGTTGATATGGTCGTCTTTTGTCGGTTTGGACGGTGTTTACCTGCTGCTGACCACTCAGCTGACTGTCGAGTTGACTCCGGATTTGTTGCGTTGAAACTGTTGCACAAAACGATCTGAATCGTCGATGCGTGGTTGTTTTTGATCGACTGTGACCAGACTCGGAATCTACTTTGAACATAGTATTCTCATTGACAAATGTTCGTGAATACATTGCGTTCTGATATTTTCAATGTCTCTGCTATCTCACGCAGCTGAAATTTATGATCAGCAAACACTTATCAAGCCATCTTTTCATTGAACAGTGTTTTTTTATAATCATAAAGCAATGCTTTATCAACGCACAAAATTCAAATTTCCTATTGTTTCGAAAATTGGCAACCGTAAATTCACTTAAATAACTGTAATTTGTTTACTAATCATCTGATTGGGCTCAACTCTTAACACCTGCTATTTAAAGGTTATAGAAAGTATATTGATTTCTTATTCGTGGCCTTGTATTTTAATTGTTATAATTAGCAGCAAATTGCAAATAACTTATCAAGTGAGCTATCTGTCACTAACTTTCTATCACATTCACCCTCTCCCACTGTTTGTTGTTTGAAATCCCAACTCTTCAATTTGTATAGGTCGTACATTACCCCTCTCTCTCTCTCTCTTTCCCATTCTTTCTTTCTCTCTTTCTCCATAAAGAAATAGAAATAGAAAGAATAAAACTATTTGAATTTTAAAAAAATATATATTTTTGATTTTTATTCGTATTTTCGCCATAATTAAAAAGCTTGCTTGCTTTTTCTAGTTCTGTATTTTTTGGTGAAATATTTCAATCCAAACACCGCTTAAAATGAACTAACTTGTTATAGACAATCCTTGCAATTGATAGTCTTCAACTTTGCAAAATGGGGTTGACACGAATAGGTATTTGAACAAAAAACTCGCCCCTTAAAGGGTATATGTCCTAGTTGTTCTGACTATCAGAGTTTTTTTCTTAGAAAGACGTTCCTACCTGGTAGACAAAAAACTAAAAAAAATTATTTTTTGAAGAGTACAAAAAAATCTTGTTCTCAGTACATACTTAGAATTCACAAAATCACTTCACGTTCGTCCAAACATAATTCGTTTAATGGACAGTAAAAATGTACTGCGGGTGCACTTTCAGCAACCCTTAGACTCTACCTTCCCCTTACTTTTTCCCGGCAGCCCTCATTGTCCATGAGCGATGTTTCTGACCAAGGGGAAGAAAACGTGGTTCCATGAATAGGCAGTTGTTTAGTGTGAGCTGACTTGAGTAATTCTCTCTTTCTATTCTTGTTGTGATGTCACTAATAAGGCTGGTGGGGGTAAACGATTTACCATTATCCGGCCGATAGTCCAAGGACCGGACCTTGGAGTAACTTTTAAAGAGGTTGTCCTATCAGCAGCTGCAAAAATACCGGAACTGCTGTATAGTAATTTAATGAATGAAGTCTAGACCATTCAGTAGTTTCTGGTGGAGCCTCTCGATGCCATTATTAGTGGAACTGCCATGGCTTTTTTTCTGAATGGTTTACAAATATACTCTTTTTTACACATTCTCTCTGCATTCTGCTCTAACCTCATCTGCTGACCTTATCAAAAATTCCTCCTATTCCAACATCATAAGTCTCAAAACAAATCATAAGCGAAAACGCAGAACTCCGAAGTCTAACGTAGATCTCAATTACAAGATCTCCTTTTTCTGACATTAATGGTCTACGTTCCAACCTTCCATAGGTTTAAGTCTATTTACCGAAGTCCAAACCAGATCTGTTGCTTCTATTCGAAACTGGCCTGTAACTTTCTATAGATAAGTTTATGATCACAGGATACTCTAACTTGACCACTTAACTCGACCCCCATGATCTTCATAGTCATGGAATCTGTGTTTACATCAGAGACGGTTTTCCATGTGGTAGGAACACTTCCTATGAAGATCGTCATTTTCCTTATATATGTTTCCGTGTTCCACTTACGCACAATTCCACTTTCATCTTTGCCCTGTTATCATCCCCCACCGATGGGGTCATTGAGCAAATCCCTGACAAAATTGACAAGATTCACTCTTTTGCTAGCATCCATGTCCTTATTACTTTAATGTTCACAACTTAAACAAGACTGTACGATGGGGTGACGTTTTGTCACGACTTCCCCCTTACATATTAGCTTACTCAAATTGTTGACCAGCCAACATGCGAACACGAAGCAAGGAAATGTTATGACATTTTTTATTATTTTAACAACTTCAATAATGCAGACCTACTATCGTGTCTCTTCTGCGATCCTCCGACTGCTCAGTTGTCTCAATTAAGATCAAAACGAAGTTCAGCAAGTCCCCTGATGTCCCTTTCTATCGCCAAATTTATGGATATTAAAGAGCCGAATCAAACAGCTAAAGATCCTTCATATCTGTGGCTTCTATTCGAAACTGGCATAGCCTGTCACTTTCTATATATGATTGGATGACCACAGGATACTTTAACACTCTAAAACATTCCATCAGAGACCGAACAGCCAGCCATTCTAGACCAGCGAATGTGCTGCCGCTATTGCCAACAGAAGCCACTATTGTTGGATAATGGCCCGATGGGAATAGACTATCTGTTGGAAATCGTTGGTTTGACTTGCGCGAATTAACGCGGGGTGGACCCGGCAGTCGAGTGCAGAATAGGGCCTGTTCTCACAGTCGCAAATCACAGACGTGACAACTTCCCCGCGTGATGAGACCCCAGATCCACGGTCAGTATGCACCTGCGAGAGGCTCTGTGACGTTACAGGACTTGCGTGGGAAACAGAGGGATCCGTGACGTCACTCGGTCTTCGTAAGAAGCGAGCTTTAGCCAGTCTGGGTTTTGGAGGCGAACCGATGAGACGTGATTGTTACCATGTAAACTAAAATATTTCCCTAAGAAAAAACAGGCGAGAGGTATCCTTTCTCCCATCCATGAATGGTTAAGACTTATTTGATAAGTAACTACGATAAAGTAGTGATTTGCTCTCTCTCTCTCTCTCTCTCTCTCTCTCTCTCAACGTAGAGAATGTCCCCAAGCAGATAAATAACTAACGCTTGTAATAAAAAGAATTGTTGTTCGGTGAGTCGGTCAGGAAGCATTTGTTGCAGACAACGGAGGGCGTGGTTAACGGCAGGAAGGAAAGAAGAAAGAATTCATCCACTAGACGACATCGAGACTGCGACCCTATACACGGCGTGGGAGAAATCTAAAGGTATGCAAACAATATATGAACTATGTGATTTATGATGTTTTGAAAATGACGAACTGTGAACTGACACGGCCCTTTTCCTGGACTAAATAGTAAACGTGAACCGGCGCGGCCCCAATCAGATGGCTATGCAACACTATTTTGATTGTTTTAAACGTAAGAGATGCCCGAAAAGCAAGGCCTTCTTTAATACTTCCAGAAACCACTAT